>WSFP011370588.1:0-31356 GCA_009831015.1 Picea engelmannii
TCTCTCTCTCTCTCTCTCTCTCTCTCTCTCTCTCTCTCTCTCTCTCTCTCTCTCTCTATATATATATATATATATATATATATATATATATATATCAAACAAATAAAATGAATATAATAAATCAACATACATTTTTTAATTTATTTTAGGGTTGATGTAGAGTTTAAGTCTAGATAGTAGCATCTAACATCATCCCAACTCTCTTCATTCAACATTCTAGCCATTTTCTCTTGTCTTCTCATATAAACCTCGTGGCTAGACAAATAGAATAAATAATTCTATGGTGATATCTATAATAAAGTACTTAGGACATTAATATGTTAAGTTGAAAAAAATATTTTATAAACCTAACATCAATAAAAAATAACTCAACAAACTTACTTCTCAAATTCATTAGACATTTCTTCCATTGATAATTCACCCAAACTTATACATGATAATATGGTTGTGATAAGTGTTTCATCCTTGACTCCTTGCATTGATCTCAAAGGTGTTATAGTCGTCTCTTTTGGTAGACCCTTGATTTTAGGACCTGCCTTACCAGTGCTACATGCTAAAGTTTTATGGTTTTAACCTCTCAAGTTTGTATACCAATAGTATCTCACAAGATAAATATCTCATCAATCTAATCCCAAATTTGTCTCGTTTTAAATATCAATTGAGAAAACAATATCCACAACTCTAAATGCATCACTTCCTTTGTGATTTTTTTTTCATACTTTCCTCAGCAACTAGGAAGCCTATTTCCATACAACATTTCTTTTGAAAAAGTGCCTCAACCTTCGATATGTCCCCATCACATATTTATTGAAATTAATTATGGATAGATCTCATCCTTTGAATGAATGTCATGGAAATCATATACTCATTATCCATGTTATGATCCCATGCCAATAACGTTTCTTCTATATCTATTGAACCAACATAAATGATAAATTTTACTATTCCGAAAACAATGTTATTAGGATACTCTTGCATTAATTCTCTTCTATACTCTGTAGAATGACTTCCCCAATCACATAATATTTATAGTCAAAACATTTTCATTGATCAAATGCATCCCTACTAGGAACCTCCATTGAGTCTGTTGGAACCTCAGGTTCTGATGGTTCATCACACCTCTATTGGAGATAGTCAGTCTATCAATTGACATGCAGTTGGAGACAATCGATTGGGTTGTCGACTAGATAGTAGGTTGGAAAATCGACTAGCATACATAGATATTCGGTTGGGTGGTCGACTATATAGTAGGTTGGAAAATTGATTAGCATAAAGAGACAGTCGGTCGATGAATCCACCAACTAAGAAATCAACTACATGTTGGACGACTGGATGGTTGGGTTGACTTGGTAAGTTGATTAGATGATGCATCAACATAGGTTTGTTGGAAATTGTTCCTACCACTAATAGTCATTTGTGGACAAGATCTTCCCAATTTCAAGGAATTTTTTTAAATCCTGAGACTATAAATAAATGACCCCATGAGTAGATTTCAACAACATGGTGAGTAATCACGATTGTATTCAATGATTCATTGTGATGTTATTATCATAAGGCATTGTGATTAAGTGATGAAACGATGTTTTTAGACACCACCAATATTCTTGGAGAATTATTCCTTCTTTTATTTCTACATATTCTATTTTGTTCTTCTTAGGGTTACCCTTGATCCCAACATGGTATCATAGTGATTGGTTTTGACCTTGCTCGTTGTCCACAAATATTTTTGAGTCAAATCTCATAGTGATTGACTATGGGTTGTTGATTTGTTGAATGAAACACATTTAGATCATATCATATATGTAATATATCAAAGATGGATTCCAATATTAATCCTTATATTTTGAATGGATTAAATTATATTATTTGGGCACCAGATATGGAGACTCTAGTGAAAATCAAAGGGATTTGGAAGTATACTAAGGCTGTTATTCTAGATCCAAAATATGACTAGGTGAAATTTTTCGTTGATGGGAAGAAATATGAGGTTGTTGGGGTGATTGCAACTTACATTTCTCAGGAGATTCCTCATGTACTCATGAATTCTAGAAGAAGATAAAGTATTGGTTTGATAAAGTAGATAAGATTGAGGACTATTTGGCTCATGGTAAATAACTACAACTAAAATTGGGCGAATGTGGGAAAAATTGTTAGAATAAATATGGATAACTCAAGTCGGTTATGATGAATCTAAGAACATCGTTTGATGTGTTCTATTCCACATTCTATACAAATTGGAAAGCATAGAAGGAATATGGTAAGGACAATACCTTTGATACCTTTTGGTGGGTGTTCTATATGCACTAAAAACCCTCAATTAAATTGTCAACCCGGGGTAAGTAAACTTAGAGTTGTAGAATTATATGTGCCAAGACAGAAAGGATAGAGGTAGTATAGTCTAACTAAGGAAATTGGATATTGAAGGGCTACTCTATTCAAGCAAATACTATTAATGATCAAATCCTACTAAGAAACTTAAACTATTTACCCAAAGTAACTTTTGAACAATGGATCGATGTATACTCCTAAGAAAGCAAATGAAAACCCTACTTTAAGCAAATTAACTTAACCATTATAATGAGAAAAAACAAACTATCTATTTATTCTATCTAATGAGCAAATCAACAACAAACTAATCTAATTAATCTATTCAAATTCAATGAACAACAAGTAAGCAAATAAACAAGCAAGCAACTAGCCTATTAAAACAAGTAAATAACAAAGCAACTACACTATTAAAGCAAGTAAACAAGCAAACAATCGACCAACTAACCGATGGTAACTTCTATAGAAATTAAACTAATATAAATTACTCAATAAACAACTAATCAAACTAATAAGCAAGTGAACTCTATTCTTAAGTTAAACTTCATAATTACTTCTAATTTACGAAATGAAATCTTAATCTACTAAATTCAAAGCATCATGACAAGAAAAGTAATCAATAACTGCTCTTTAATCTACAATAAGAAACTATTATTTAATCTACCAAAGAAAGAAAACTATTCTCTAATCTACAAAAGCAAGAAATCTTCAAATATAGTGTTGATGTTTATGTCTTCGGTGTCTTATGATATCACGATGACATTTAACAATTAACGATAAATCAAGAGGGATAAACTCAATATTGACTTCTATGGCAAAGTGAAAAGTATGAATTAGACAATCTAATGAGAACTTGGCCATTATAGAAGAAACATCAACTACCCTGCAAATCCATGTGATTCTTCAATTCATGCATTAGTCATCAACAATATAAAAAAACTATTCTATTTAATTCAATTGCATTCTATGCTAATGTAAGCAAATTTATACTACTAGATGTTCATAACTAAAAACTAAACTCAATAATCAAACTTGGAATTAAAATTGCAACCTAGATCTAGAATGGAAATTGCATAAAGTAAATTAAACTAATCCTATTTTAACAATTTAAATTGCAAAGGGAAATACTTCATAAAGACATAACTCAAATCCTATTTCTATTTTAGCTTATAACAAGAGAATAAATAAGAAAACTAAATAACGACTAGATAAGCAAACTAAGTAGCAATTAAATAATAAAACTATAAATCAAAACTAAAACTAACAATTATCCATCCATTGAAACTTGCCAAAGAAACTATTAAGTCCATTCTACTCTGTTTTAACCCAATACTCCGTTCTATTTTAATTTGCAGAAATTCAAACTAGCATCTAATCACACAACACATTTAGTATCTAATCTTGCAACCTATTTCCTATTAATTAAAATGTCATGGCATATTAACACTATCCTTCATAAGTAACCTGGAAAAATAAACCGAAGCAATTAAACTATGAACAACAATTATACAGTAAGTAGAAATAATAAAATCTCATGTACAGGAAATAAAAGAAATGACAACTACCCTACGTGAATTCACAAGCCAATTGATTGAATATTTACCGAGACCACTGGTGGGCTCCTCAACAGGTCATGGATACTCCTCAACAATGAATCACAATCTCAAGCAATACGATTTCAACATTTGAAATTAAAAGCACAGTTTTACACAGTTTAGAGAAAATGTCTTGAAATGGAAAAATAGAGCTAGTTTCACTATTCTGAGATTAACTATCATTTTCTATTTGTCTAACCACTGTTGTGGTATTTATAGAGGTTACAAGCTGAGAGGTCGACCACTGGAAGGGTTGACCTCCTCTAAAAAAAATAAAATGCACTTAATGTGTCTTAACCATCGGTGGCTTCTAGAAACTAAGCGAACCAATAAATGCGCAACATAACAACCCAATCCAAGTTGTCATAAGCTTAGTAACTAGAGGGCACGAGCACAAGAAAAACCCATGTCATCAATTTTCCCACCACTGGTCGTCGATATGATAATCGCCAACTCACCCACGGTTTTAGTGCAAGAAAATGTGTCGGATGCAGTGCCGGATGGAGTATCGGATGCAATATCAGATGGAGTACTGAATGGAGTGCCAGATGGAAAAATGCCATGCAATTTTTCCCTGTAACACACAGATCACAAATTAGCTTCCTAGAATCATTCAAACATGCTGAATTATACTTGAAACCATCATAAAACATCAATCATACATACCTAGTGTAAGATATGGTGATTTGATACAAAAATCCTTCAAAACTTCTTCAAAATAGGAAAATATACATACAATATTGACCAAAAAGGATCTAATCGTCATCATTAAATTAACCATATCATGGGCCCAACACCTTCTATGGTTTTGTCGGTCAATTTATATGCCTAAATCCAGTTACATTTAATTATCAATCCAAGACTTCATTAGCTTGTGAAATGAAAACACTCTATGTGCATAATTAGATCATTTGTATTATTTGAACACTGATTGTAGTAACAAATAAAACTAACTTAAGAAAAGGAAAGTATTGAACACACTTGCATAAAGGAAACACTCTTGCATAAAGGAAATAGTCTTGCATGAAACAAAAAAATAACTCAACCACTCTTGGTGATGATCATGTACTTGGGTACCGATCATGCTAATGGGACCCTGATATCACCAAGTTATCTCTTTTCATATCTTGTTGTTTCCATATTTCCATAAATCATCATTCCATTGTTGGAAAGTTAGGATACAAACTAAATAACATAGTGGAAAATTAAACACACTACACTTGCATCAATGAAAGACTAGCTATAAAATAAAATTGCATGAAAGAAAAACCACCATGTTCTCATGTAGTGATCTCTGTCTCCTAAGAATTCATGGTAGAAAACTAAACTATAGAATCATAACATTAAATAAAAATATGTTATTTATAAAACTAGAAAATGACAATCTATGTGAAAGGAAATATCAAGAAGTTTTATTTATTCCATCATAAGTTGGACATATGCTCCAAGAGTCATCCCTTTGGAACATAAAATGAACTCTTATTTATACATGAGTTTGTTTAGAAACTAAAATAACTAATAATAAATTCAAATCCACAAATCTCTTATGTGGTTACAACCTTTTGCTAAAGATTAAAAAATCAAAGATATCTCCAAAATCTCTAAGATATTTGATAACAAATCTTATCCAAGACTTCAAGATTCTTCTTTATCCAATATGTTTGAATGATCAATCCAAATATTTATCAAATACTCAATGGTTGAAGAGGAAATTCGAATTTGGCGCTAAGTGATAAAAAATTGCATTATTGGAAGCTCCAAATGTACATGTAATCATCACCAAACTAATCCAACTTTCAAAGATAAGTGAAAGCATGCTAATTTTCTATCATTTAATCATAAATTCACTTAAAATACTAAAACAAATGCATTGGAAAATATATTGAATGTAATTCCACATAAAAGATAAGTGAAATCATGCTATTTTTCTATCATTTAATCATAAATTCACTTAAAATACTAAAACAAATGCATTGGAAAATATATTGAACGTAATTCCACATAAAGCATTAAAAGAGACTTAATACAAGGTTATGAGAAGCAAAACAAGATTAAAAGTCAAGGGAATGGTTGTGAAGATATGATAAAAGGGATGGTAATTTTGCGACTCAACATCTCCCCCCAATTAAACATGTTGCATATCCTAATGCAACCCTGCATCTAAGTCTTCTGAACTATGTGATTATTTCTTCTTCTGAAAGATTGGGTAGTAGTGCCAGAAATACTTGAGTTGCAACTGAGTGTCTTGTGGTTGGTTCTTGTGTGGAAACCACAACTTTTGTAAGTGTTGGTTCTTGTGTGATAGCACCTAATTCTTAGATGTGTTTTGTTTCCCACTGCAATAAATAATCCCCCCCCCCCTTTATCAAATAGAAAAAGATCATAAAATTTGAGAAGTAACCCATGTGCATTCATTCATACCAATAGCCCATTAGTTTGCATAAAAAATCATGCAACCCATTTTGCATTAACAATTTTAACATTCTTTGAATGTTTGCTCACTGCCTAACCTCAACCATATGAAAATCATCTTCAAAACAAACCAAAGTCCTACACTAAACACATTAATATACTACACATGAAAAACAACCACTTCCTCTTGAATGTCGATATGGGTAATCATGATTTTTTGTGAGCATGTTGAAGTCACTCTATGCACTTACAAAAAAATAGATTACATATTTCAATTTATGGGAAAATAATTTTCTATATGTATTAAAAACAAAGTGTTAGAAATGTACTTTATTTGCTGTTGTAACTTCTCATGAAACAGTTGGGTAATAATCTCTTCATAATTACGGTGACCTATTTAGTTGATAACTCCTTCAAGGTTTGTTGTATCATCATGCAAGGCCTATGAAAAGTAAGAATGTTATAAGATGAGATCTTCTCCATAAGATTCAAAAATAATTCCTATATATAATGATTATTTCCATACAACATGAAATTCATATCTCCATATTTGAAAGTGCCATATGTAAAGCAGGTTTGTTAACAAACAATGCATGGAACTTGTCACAATCCTCCCCACACAAAACTCTCTTCATATTAACATTTTTTAGATCCCAATCAACATTTGACTTTGGCGTCTTTGGATTTTTTAACAAATGATTCAGATCGACATGTGCCTAGTGGGTTTCCTTCACGATTTATAGCCCTGATGGCATGTGTTTGGATTTTTAGGAAACAAATCGATTAAGAACCAGGAGCTTATTTTTTTGATAGGTACTTATGAGAAGAAACCCAAGATACAATTACCAGATGTTTAGAGAAGTCACTGGATCAACTCATGTGCATCAATATTCATGCAGTTCTTGAGGCAAATCTATGATGAAAATATTGTTGCAGTTGATATTGTGTGATTATAAGGAGATATTTTGTGGCTGCATCAAATAGTGTTGGAATATCGTGGAACAAATTAATCATTTTCTTTTCTTCTATGCCATTTTGAGGCCACCTGCATGCAGAAATGAGCCAATGCCCTATGCATAGGACTACTACCATTGGTAATTGATCAAATGAATTACGATATATTGATCAAATCCACCCAAATCTACTAGCAAATAAGATTCCTAGGAAGAACCAAAATAGAGATACAAAATTGGTAGATTCAGTTCTTGGTAAAAAATTTGGTTGTATCTTTAATGAATTTCAAATATAGATAATTAGCAATGTACAATACAAATCAAGATAAAAATGACATTTTTTTTACCATTTCAATATAGCTCTACATGCTCCACTTGAGTGAGATGAATCTGTACCATTTCAGTAGACGAACATCCATTTAGATCTGAACCAAATCGGTTCGAGGAAGTGTTAGTATGCAAAGCAATTAATGGTTACCATATTTGCACTATGGTTACCAGATTTGCTATAGGAATTCCTATAACCATTGAAAAATTCGACTAACTACTTCCTATGGGTGCCTAATTTTTTCTACGATCCAATAGGTTCCAAAGCATTTCTTGTTCATGAAAAACATCCTCTAAGTGGCATATTTCAATTTGGAGGTGCGCTAATATGCAAACCAATGATGGGTTACAAGAAACGAATGAGGGTGTTACATGAACAACAACAAGTTGTGTGGGGAAATGATGCAGGAGCATCGCCAACACATCAAGCGAGCCAGTGTGGAAGCAGAAACCAACTGAATAAGCCAGCACAAATTTTGAAAATGCTTCGGGACTGTTGCGCAAATCTTAAATGAATCATTTAAGAGGAGGCACCTTTGTGTATTGTAATGGACCTTGAGTGGATAGCTCTCGTCCTTAGTAGATAGTTGGCATTTAATAGAGTTAATGCAGTTAGATAGGAATTTAATTCTAGATTTGATAGCCTAGAGTCCAAGAGGAAAAACGGATATAGACACCCTCCTTTGTACATGGTAACAATAAGCATTCAGAAGAAGCAGAAGAGCAAGCAGAGAATAGTGTATGAAGAACATCCATGTATAGACATTTGAATTAATAGAAGAAAGCTTTGATTCAAATTCATGGTTGGTGTTGTTTTCTGTGTATTGATGTTATGCTCATGAATGTTCGCTTTCTGTTATACACTTGCTTTTATATGTTGTGTATGTGATTTCATGATTGAATAGAAGTCTGAAGGGGACAAGGAACTAGTTTCAATTGTTTCTCTAATTTGAGCTAGAGAATTCCTACAAGGAATGCAGTTGAATCGTCCGCAAGGAGTGCATTGACAGAAGGGTTCAATTAGAGATAACTTTTGTTCTCATCCATCCCAGAAGTGCAGTTGGGCACAAGAGACCTGCAAGGTGTGCGTAGGCTAGACGAAGTCTCAGGGTTGCGAACCTGAGAAGAGCAATTGAGAGACTGCTGCTGTAGGTGTGCACAGAGTCGGGAGTGACTTCAACACTCAGTCGAGGTTGAAGAGTTTTCCGCAACGAGTGCATGCAAAAGGTTCCCAGAAGGACTTGAGAAGTCGAGAGCAAGATCAGGAGGAGTAGACCTTCGAACTCACTGAAGGGTGAGCGCAGGGGAGCTACTATTGGAAGTCTGAGGGAAGCATCCCAGGTTTGCGAGCAGGTGAGCGAGTCTCATGGGGAGACACTCCTTCATTTCATGGATTCAAAAGGAGAAGAGCAGATGGTCTAAATCCTTTGAGGAGGTATCGTGAAGTGCCATGGGTCGTTGGATATCACGGTGGTGTAGGGATGTTACAGTGTAAGTGTGGAAGAGGTCTGAAGCTCAGGAGGGAGTAGAGTCATCGATCCGAGTCAGAAGGACCGTCAGATCTACACGTGACATCGCATATCAGGGAATCGTGAGTCGAAGTACCAAGTTGTTGTAACAGGAATTATGATATTGTGATCCGCGATATCCCAATAGGTTCATAACCGTACATTATGTGGGACACGTGTCAGGAGACCTCGGGAAGTCGGGGGTCGGAGAATCGGGGTTTCTGAGAACAGGAACCACTTGCATGTTGAAATCGTGAAACCTGATATCCCGACGGAAGGGTCAGGGGGGGGGCACAATCAGGGTTAGTGGAAGACAGGTGGCGTGCCATATCGGGGATCAGGGAAAAGTGAGACTCAAAACCTTTGTCATCAAGATCTGCGATCCCGCAAAATCCTGAAATCTCGATAAGAGGTGACAGGAGGTGGAAAAGTCAACCCACACTTGCATCGGAGGATCGACACATCGAGTTTCGGAGTTTGGAAATTCTATTTGTTGACATTGCGAGTAGCGATTTCCTGATAGGGAGGACTTCGATAGCAGGGAAGAAAGTCAACGTTGACTCACATCGGATTTCAGGGAATTGTGAGACACAAAATGCGCAACCATAGGATTCGCGAAATCGTGAAGTCTGATTTCCCGATCATTAAGGGAGATCCATTGAAGAGTTTTTGTGGGTAAGGAAAATTCCCGATAGGAATTAGAGGAACCTTTGAGTTCTTCGGGCCGTGAACGAAAGAAGGTCCTGAGGAAGCGGACGTGCTCCGAGGAGTGCGGCACCGCGTTACCAAGTGGTATCAGAGAAAGATTATCTCTTTGCTTTCTATAGTAGAGAAAGGAATTCGCCATGCTGCCAAGGAGGGAAAGATAGTCACCCGATCTAGAGGATAGGGAGGTGCAGAGAAGAGGCAGGCTGGTAGGAAATCCAGAAATGGAGAGACAGATGCGTGATCTTCAAGCAAGGCTCGAGGAGATGGAGACAGTGCAAAGATGCAAAGCTAGTGCAGGGGATCTAAGTGATTCAGAAGATGAAGTCGAGGTTGAACGAGAAGAGGAAGTTGCAGCTAAAGACACAACCAATGAGCGGTTGATTAAAGCTATCACCAGAATGGGTACAAAGGCGAAGATGGACATTCCAGTTTACGAGGGAAATCTGGATGCAGAAGAGCTTCTAGATTGGATTAGAGCTCTTGATACCTACTTTGACTATGAAGATATCAAAGAGGATAAGAAAGTCAAGCATGTTTTCACGCGCTTGAAGGGACATGCAGCCTTATGGTGGGACGAGTTACAAGCTGACATACACTGCAAAGGCAAGCAAAAGATTAAGAGTTGGGATCGAATGATTGCAAAGATGAAGGCAAAGTTCATCCCAAGAGACTATCAAATTACTCTGTTCAGGAGGATGTAGAACCTGAGATAGAAGCTGATAACAGTGAAAGAATACACGAAAAAATTCTATCGACTGAACATCAGAGCAGGTCATCGAGAGAGCGATGATGAGAAAGTTACCCGATATCTGAATGGTCTAAGATACGACATTCAGGATGAATTGAGCATGGTTACTATCAGGATGATAGAGGATGCTTATCAGATGGCTCTGAAAGCTAAAGAGAAGCTGATCCGGAAGCAAGGTCAGAGGGGCTGAGACAGACGCCAAACCAGAGGCAAAGCAGTTGCCCAGGACAAATACCAGAAGCCCAAGGAGGAATGGAAGAAACCTCAGGGTAAGGTAGAAAGAGGTGGAACCTCACAGAGAGGGCCACATGTTGAAAAAAGAGGGTAGCATACAGAGCAGAGTGGAGGATATGCTGATGGAAACACTTTTCCTCGTACCAGAGGAAGAGGAAGAGGTTGAGGTGGAGTAATCACATGCTTCACATGTGGAAAAAATGGGCACAAGTCTTATGAGTGTCCAGAGAAAAAGAAGGACATTGGAGAAGCTCACATCACCAAGGCGCAGAGGTGACATGTTGAGGCCAAAGATGCAGAGGGAGGAAGATCGCTTATGATGCAAAAAGTTCTCTTGATGCCCAAGAAGGAGGTGGAAAGTTCAGTCCAAAGGACCATACTTTTCATAACAACTTGCAAGACCAAGGATAGGGTATGAAAGGTTATTGTAGACAGTGGTAGCATAGATAATCTTGTATCTACAGAGATGGTAGAGAAACTGGAGCTGGAGACAACTGATCACCCTAGTCCATACAAAATTTCGTGGCTACAAAAAGGACACCAGGTAACTGTTACTAAAAAATGCTTGGTTGAATTCAAAATAGGTGGATATAATGATAAGATTCTGCGTGATGTTATTCCCATGGATGTATGTCATCTATTGCTGGGTAGACCATGGCAATATGATAGAAATGTGATTCATGATGGGAGAATGAACACATACACCCTGGAGAAGAATGGGAGAACCCATATGTTGCTTCCAATAAAAGATAAGGAGGTGAAGCTGAAAGTAAGCAACACAGTACTTCTCATGAGTGGGAAGGAACTTCTTACAGAGGTAAAGAAGAAAGAAGATCCACAATTCTTTGTAGTCAGGAAACCGATGATTGTTCTGACTAGCACAAGAATGGATGATTTACGAGATGAGGTTCAGGGACTACTGGAAGAGTTCGCTGACATCATAGTGGACGAATTACCTCGTTCATTGCCACCGATGAGGAGTGTGAGTCATCATATTGAACTCATACCAGGAGCCAGTTTTCCGAACAAATCCACGTATAGGTTGACACCGCAAGAAAATGAAGAGGTTAAGAAGCAGGTCCAGGAGTTGATGGACAAAGGATTAGTCAGAGAAAGCTTGAGTCCATGTGTTGTTCCAACAGTACTTAGTCTGAAGAAGGATGGAGGCTAGAGAATGTGTACTGATTCAAGAGCGATAAATAAGATAACCATTAGGTACAGATTTCCATTGCCAAGAATGGATGATCTGATGGACTGCCTGAGTAGGGAAAAGTATTTTTCAAAGATGGATTTGAAAAGCGGATACCACCAAATTTGCATGAGGGAAGGCGATGAGTGGAAAACAACCTTCAAAACCAACGAAGGACTGTATGAATGGCTAGTTATGTTGTTTGTCTTAACAAATGCAATGAGTACCTTTATGAGGTTGATGAACGAAGTCCTGAGGGAATTCATCGAGAAATTTGTCATTGCTTATTTGGATGACATATTGATTTACAGTAAATCAGTGGTTGAACATCTGAAGCATTTGGCCATTGTGATGAAGAAGCTACAACAAGAGAAGCTGTTGATTAATATGAAGAAGTCCTCATTTATGAAGATAGAGCTCATTTATTTGGGTTTTGTTATATCCACAAATGAGTTGAGGATGGACCCGAATAAAGTAGAAGTGATCAAGAATTGGCCATCATCGAGAAATATTTTCGAGGTGAGAAGTTTTCATGGTTTGGCTAGTTTTTACCGAAAATTCATCAGGAATTTCAGTGGAATCAGCGCTGCAATGATGGATACAGTGAATAAGCGGCATAAATATTTTCATTGGATAGCCAAGGATGAAAAGAGATTCAATCTGTTGAAGCAGAAGATCACAGAACGACCAGTTTTGGTGTTGCCGGATTTCCAGAAACCCTTCCAAGTGAAATGTGATGCAAGCGGTTTTGCCATCGGAGCGGTCTTAAGTCAAGAAGATAGACCAGTTGCATATTTTAGCGAAAAGTTGGATGAAGAGAAGCTGAAATACTCCACGTATGATAAGGAATTTTATGCTATCATACAGGCACTAAAGAAGTGGAGGCATTACTTAATCTCGAAAGAATTTGTATTGTACAGTGATAATCATGCATTGCAGTTTGTGACTCAATAGGAGAAGTTGAATCAGAAGCATGCAAAATGGGTAGAGTATATGCAGAATTTCACGTTTTTGATTAAACATATTTTTGGTACCGCTAAAAAAGTGGCTGATGCTTTGAGCAGGAAGTGTTTGTTGTTGCAGGAGTTCTGAGTCAAAACATTGGGTTTTGAAAATCTCAGGGACATGTATGCAGAAGATGCAGATTTTTCAGAAGCATATGAAGCAGCTGAGAATCGAGTTCTCAGGGATAGGAGTCCTTGGATAGATTATATAATTCAAGAGGGATTGTTGTTCAGAGGAAATCAACTGTGTATTCCAAATTGCTCCATGAGGGAGAACTTGTTGAAGGAGAAACACAGTGGTGGATTGGCAGGGAATTTTGGCCATGACAAAACATTCGCGAAACTGAATGAGTTATATTTTTGGCTGGGAATGCAAGTGTATGTCAAGAGATTCATTGACAGATGCATAATTTTCCAGCATTCAAAGGGGAGAAAGAAGAATGCAGGTTTTTATCAGCCAATTCCCATACAAGAGAGGCCCTGGGAGGCGATCAACATGGATTTTGTATTAGGGTTGCCAAGGACACAAAGAGGTGTTGACTCAATCTTTGTGGTAGTGGATAGGTTTTCAAAGATGGAACACTTCATACCATGCCAAAAAACCATCGATGCGACTCATATCACAAATCTGTTTTTCAAAGAGGTCATTTGACTTCATGGATTGCCGAAAAGTATAGTTTCAGACAGAGACACAAAATTCATAGGGTATTTTTGGAGGACCTTATGGAAGAAGCTGGGAACTAACTTAGCGTTTAGTTCTGCTTATCATCCTCAGACAGATGGGCAAACGGAAGTGGTCAACATAAGTCTGGGAGACTTGCTGAGGATCTTGGTGATATAGCACCATAGTAGCTGGGATAGCATATTGCCACAGGTAGAGTTTGCATACAACGATTCAGTGAATCAGAGCACAGGGAGAAGTCCATTTCATATTGTGTATGGCATACAGCTGAGAGGAGTGTCTGAACTGAGGGATTCAAAACAGACTGCTACTAGTAGTGCTAGTGCGGAAACTTTCGCTGAGGCGATGAAAGAACATCACACCCAGGTGAAGCAACGACTGCAAAATTCAAGCCAAGAATACAAGCGCAGAGCAGATCAACATTGGAGACAACTTCAGTTTGGTGTTGGTGATCTAGTTCTAGAACATTTGAGAAAGGAAAGGTTCCCAAGGGGAACATACAATAAACTAAAGATGAATAAAATTGGACCATGCAAGGTCTTGAAGAAATTCAGAGAAAATGCTTATGAGATTGAGCTACCAGATGGGATCGGAATATCCCCGATATTCAATATTGCAGATTTATACCCATTCAAGGCTAGAGAAGAAAATATTGGGACTTAAGAGTTAGTGATCTAGTGGGTGGAACAATTTCCAGTTGCAGAAAAGCCGCAGATGGAAGGCATACTAGACAAGAGAGCGGGTAAGAAGACCAGGAGAAAGGAATACTTCGAGTATCTAGTCAAGTGGAAGAATAACCCAGTGGAAGATGCCAGCTGGGAGACTGAAGAAGAAATACAAAAGCATGGACAGACCGTGCAGGAACTCATGGATAGGAGCCCATGAAAGTTTTGAAGCCGAGGAGTATGATGCAGGAGCATCGCCAGCACATCAAGCGAGCCAACGCGGAAGCATAAACGAGCTGAATAAGCCAGCAAAAATTTTGAAAATTCTTTGGGACTGTTGCGCAAATATTAAATGAATCATTTAAGAGGAGGTGCCTTTGTGTATTGTAATGGACCTTGAGCGGATAGCTCTCATCCTTAGTAGATAGTCGACATTTAATAGAGTTAATGCAGTTAGATAGGAATTTAATTCTAGATTTGATAGCCTAGAGTCCAAGAGGAAAAACAGATATAGACACCCTCCTTTGTACATGGTAACAATAAGAATTCAGAAGAAGCAGAAGAGCAAGCAGAGAATAGTGTATGAAGAACATCCATGTACAGACATTTGAATTAATAGAATAAAGCTTTGATTCAAATTCATGGTTGGTGTTGTTTTCTGTGTATTGATGTTATGCTCATTAATGTTCTCTTTATGTTATACACTTGCTTTTATATGCTGTGTATGTGATTTCATGGTTGAATAGAAGTCTGAAGGGGAAAATGAACTAGTTTCAATTGTTTCTCTAATTTGAGCCAGAGAATTCCTACAAGGAGTGCAGTTCAATCGTCCGCAAGGAGTGCATTGACAGAAGGGTTCAATTAGAGATAACTTTTGTTCTCATCCATCCCAGAAGTGCAGTTGGGCACATGAGACGTGCAAGGTGTGTGCAGGCTAGACGAAGTCTCAGGGTTGCGAACCTAAGAAGAGCAATTGAGAGACTGCTGCTGCAGGCGTGCGCAGAGTCGGGAGTGACTTCAACACTCAGTCGAGGTTGAAGAGTTTGCCGCAAGGAGTGTGTGCAAAAGGTTCCCAAAAGGACTTGAGAAGTCGAGAGCAAGCTCAGGAGGAGTAGACCTTCGAACTCACTGAAGGGTGAATGCAGGGGAGCTGCTATTGGAAGTCCGAGGGAAGCATCGTAGGTTTGCGAGCAAGTGATCGAGTCTCGTGGGGAGACACTCCTTCATTCCATGGATTCAAAAGGAGAACAACGGATGGTCGAAACACTTTGGGGAGGTATCGCGAAGTGTCGTGGGTCGTTGGATCTCACGGTGGTGCAGGGAGGTTACAGTGTAAGTGTGGAAGAGGTCTGAAGCTCAGGAGGGAGCAGAGCCGTCGATCTGAGTCAGAAGGACCGTCAGATCTACACGTGACATCGCATATCGGGGAATCGCGAGTCGAAGTACCAAGTTGTTGTAACGGGAATTACGATATCGCGATCCGCAATATCCCAATAGGCTCAGAACCGTCCATCGTGTGGGACACGTGTCAGGAGACCCCGAGAATTCGAGGGTCAGAGAATCAAGGTTTCTGAGAACAGGAACCACTTTCATGTTGAAATCACGAAACGTGATATCCCGACGGAAGGGTCAGGAGGGGCCACAGTCAGGGTTAGTGGAAGACAGGTGGCGTTCCATATCGGGGATCGGGGAAAAGTGAGACTCGAAACCTTTGTCATCAGGATCCACGATCCTGCGAAATCCCGAAATCCCGATAAGAGGTGACGGGAGGTGGAAAAGTCAACCCACATGTGCGTCGGAGGATCGACACATTGCGGTTCGGAGTTTGGAAATTCTGTTTGTTGACATCACATGTAGCGATTTCCCGATAGGGAGGACTCCAATAGCAGGGAATAAATTCAACGTTGACTCGCATCGGATTTCGGTGAATTGTGAGACACAAAACGCGGAACCATAGGATTCGCGAAATCGCGAAGTCCGATTTCATGATCATTAAGGGAGATCCATTGAAGAGTTGTTGTGGGTAAGGAAAATTCCTGATAGGGAATTAGAGGAACCTTTGAGTTCTTCGGGCCATCAACGAAAGAAGGTCCTGAGGAAGCGGACGTGCTCTGAGGAGTGTGGCACTGCGTTACCAGGAAATGTCTATCACCATTGTATTAGAATATGCGACATCGGATAAAAAAGACGGTATGAGAGTATGGGATCAAAAGTTATGAATGTCTCCCCCCCAATTAGAGTTTTTTTTCATCCTCAGAAAATATGAAAAATAGGAATGGGCATATGAGAGTAGCAAAGAAAGCATAAAGGGAATAAAGAATTTTCCAGGTAGACTTCTTCTAGATTTCAAGGAGTTACTAATTAAATATTAGAAAATAAACATAATTTCACCTACCTGAGAAGCCCAAGAGTTCTGCAACAAGTATATGACATCATGAGGAGCAAGAGAGTTGAGTTGGTCAACAATGGTGATATGAATTGAACTGAATGAAAAAAGAACAATGTAGAACCTTTATCATGTGCTACTTGTAGCTTGAGATATAGAAACTTGGAACTTGATGAGAGGTATACTAAGGTTTGGATCTTCCTCATTAATAAATAGAGCTTGGAATTTTGTGACATAAGGAGCAATGGAACTCAAATGGAATTTTGATTTCACGTTCATTATTTGCAAACATTTTATGCCAACAAGATGGTTTTCAAAAAATATTTTTCTGATTGCACCCAAAATAGTTGTCACAATAATAAATTATTATTCCCATGAAATTCCTTCCAACAAGATGGTTTTCAATCACTCCACAGTCTGATGGCGTCTAAGACAGGTTTTCACCAACAAATTTTTATTTGAGGCAAGGGATAGGACAGTGAGGTAACACAACGTTGTATGTGAGACGAGTTACATTATTACATGGGTTACTGGTAGGTGGAGTAGGAAAGTATGAAAGTTTGTGAAGGACTATTAATGGAAGGTATGATGTGCTAGTAGTGGAAAAATATTTGGATTTAAGGTTAACCAAATAAACAGAGGAAATTTCATTGTCTTTAGTATGCATTTTTGAACTAGGAGGAAGGAAAATGAATGACATACCATGGTGATAATGAATAAGAGGAATAGGTATTTGGAATGAATCATATGTGAAATGGTATGGCTAATGTGGAAAATTATCTTGACTTATATTTGATAGTGGTCTTCATAACATTCTTCATTTTCTTTTATCTCAATCTATCTTGAAAATTTTTGGTGTTGTTGGCCAACAACTGGAATATTGGCATGGAAAGATATAAATAATTTGTTCTTCGAACATGATTTATGAAAAATTTCATGATGTCACACTTCCTTGTCCTGGATGTCTATATGTCGCACCCTCATTCATGGTTCTTCAAAAATTTATCTTGAAAATCACTCATTTGTATTCTGGCCTTTTTATCTTCTCGGGACCTACAAAAACATAACACTTTCCCACAATAAAATGTGAGATCCTGGAAGAAGAGAAGTGTAAATTGTTTATCCTTACAACATATATGCAAAAAATCAATATAAAACTAATCCAAAGAAAAATAAATAAAGACAAATACATTTTTTTTACCTGCTGAGAAGTTGTGGCCACCTAAAACCCCCAATGGTAATTTGTTGATAACTTCTTCATTTTACATCTGATTTGAGTGATTCAAAATATATATGAAAGTATATTCATAGGGATATCTCCAATATAAAAAAGTTTTCAAATTAAATTTAAAATATGTACCAAACATGTTGAGGAACATCTTGCTTGATGGAGTTGTTTATGAATTTCTGCCTAGACCAACAATCACTATTTTGAGCATAAATTTCTCATTTAATGACAGATTGATATGATTCCATTTGGAGAATAAATTATATTAAATTATATATCTCAATTAGAAATGTTTTTTTAATATACCTTGATTTGATATCTCAAAACTGCCAATGAACAAACCTAGGAGACACAGTTTAACTATGTTTGTTTTAAGACACATAGTTACTAAATGTGGCATAACATTTTCACATGAGCTCTAAAATAATTCATTCAAGTTGTGTTTTAAACTATACTTGAAGGAATATCTTCCATATAAACAAGTTTAAAATATGTKATTATTTGACATGTGAAATATGCTATTGAACAATCAGGTTACATAATTATCRCAATGTAGATTTCATGACAAACAATTAGTAATTTGAGTGTAACTTTTGCATATGACATCGAAATGAGGTAATTCAAGTTGGGTTATGTTGGCAACCACCAATTCTGCCAAATTTTATCATAATTAAAAGTCATCATAAAGGGATAAAATCTTTCTATAGCTGCCTCCTCCTTACATGTATAAACGTTTAAATCCTTTGGTTTCGAGGAGATTCATTGGGCTAGCTGATTATATGAGTATTCTGTTTAAATTTTCATTTGTTTTGTTTAATTTCATTATTGCAAGAATGAAATTGAAACAAAAATTTGTCTTGGGTAATCATTTTGCAGTTTGTGGTTTCTTCATTTCTTTTGCTAAAGAGATTATACATCAAGGGGGGATATATGTTAATAAGTATTAAGGTTTGTAAGATTATTGATTAATCCATTGCTACAATTTTATTCACTATGTGGAATATTACTTGATCATATCTATGGTTGATTATATGATTTTAATATTTGATATGCCTAATTGCATAGAACCTTGGATTAACATTCAAAATGTTCTCCTTGCTCTTACCAGTCATATCGCTTTCATATCACCCTGGTATAGGACTGATGTAGTCACAATTACACATCATCCAATTGTCTTGTGCATTTAAGACTCTCATTCATTATTCATATATGTTGTTGATAATGGTTTGGGTTTAATGTTCATTGTGCATAGTGGCTCACAAACCTGCATGTCCTCTGGTCCTTTGTCACTCAAAGCTCAAATTACGAAGCATGATAGCCTCCCAAGTCCGTAGGTATTAGGCCTTTCCTAATTTTACAGACCTCTCCCTATTATTTGACTATTGGAAAACAGAGCCTCCCTCTCATTGCCTTTACTGTGTATGTTTCATAGAAACCATGGCTCCTGTGGTTCAAATTGAAACTAATGGCTCTCAAGCCCTTCTCGCCCACGATGATGCCACAGGCGATTTATAGGCCCATGGTTGGGATGTTTTCATTCGAAAGTTTGAGGGTTATAGCCTGGAAGTCACACAACATTTTTCTCAATCGTTTGATGGATTTAGATCCAAAATTGGGGATTTTCAACTCAAAGTAACCAAGGATTTTATAGAACGAGCAACTGGAGTGTCACAGGGGGGAGAAAAATAGTTCAAAAATGCCAAGTTAGAAGACATGCCTTGGACTCTGTTCATGGTCTCTAAGAAAATGACATGATTCCCTAAAGGTACACCTATTACTCTCTTAAAACCCAGATGGAACGACCTACTTCTAATTCTTAAACAATTTATAACTTGTGAGGGTAGTTAAGGCTTAGTGTTTTTATATCACATCTTGTTGGAGCCAGAAGTCACTCCTGGATTGCTTGCAGGAGCAAAGCCCGACGCCCATCAGTTTAATGTCATGATTTGTTTTAAAGGGGTGATCAAATGGAGGAAAACTCAGAAAAATATCGTCTCAACTCATAAACTAGGCCAGGCATGCATGGACGAGTGAGGTCTTGATAAACTTCAAACAATGAGTTGTAAAAAAGGGTGAGTAGGGGGAATACTTGCATGAGAAAAGTGTGAAGGTCTATCATAAACATCCGGTTTGTAACAGACTGGAGGAGAAAGCATTCAAATGCAAGATCCTCTTACATTCAAAAGAAAAAGACCAGAGAATACAATAATGGCATAATAAATCCTTTATCATAACATAAATGCAACAATCCACGTGAATCCTTCGATAATGGACACTCTGGCATAAGACGAAACACAGATGGGAAAAGGAGAACTGTTTGTCATAAACCAAGAAATCTCAAACACAGAGGCATAACCAGGAAACCAGAATGGTCATTAAAACTTTACAGTCCGGAGCTTAGCTCTACCATCGATAGATACCAAAATGGAAAAAATGCCTATACATACTCAGAACAACCACAACAACAGAATCGAGGCATTGCATTGAAAGATTTGTGTACGCATGGCTTTCTGACAGTCAACACATGCAGTCTCTGAAAGATCGTGCAACTTTTGACAGACGCGATCGATCTTCTGACAGTTTCATCGGCGAATCGACGTTCTTTTAATCCATTTTCGGACTTCCCCATGATGACGGAGGTGATGTCTAACCACCACCGACCACCTCAATAAATGATTTATTGGGATTAAGGATGACCTGGCCAGCTTGGCACTCTTGGGACGTGGGAGGCTTCTTGCGCTTCCACCTGGAAGATGACAAGACGTGAGAAGGGCCCATGCAAGTTAAACACAGAGTAGTTGAGGATGGTGGGATCGCGCGAGCGTCGTTGATCCAGGCGCTAAGATCTCGGCCATCGGAGAGATGCGCGTTAGATTCTAGAGCCCCCCCCTCTGCTTAAAGGTCGAAAGGCGGGGGGGTCCGGAATCGCCTGTACGCCGTTGATCTGGGTGTGCGGGTGTCAGCCGTCCAGATCCGTTCACTGGTTACCGTGGGCGCATTTTGCATCCTGGACTTAGGGTAAGTGGGTTTTTAACCCATCCTTTCGTATTTTACCCCCTGAGCCAGAAATATCGCTAACATTTGGCTCCATGGGGGATAGAGTCATCCCTGTGATGCTCTAAGAACACTTTTGCAGTTTTAGTGCCTTACTATTGGGCTATGGAGTCTGGCTCAAAATATCCTGCTGCTGAAAATACAAGCCGAAAAACAAAGCAATAGAATAGAAATATATGCTCAAAAGAGATTATTTTATGTACAATCCTAAACTAATAAATCCCTCATGAGGCTAGGTGAAAGTTGATTTCCACCATAGCCATTCAAGCAGCTTCCTGGATAGAAGCTCCTTCCTTCTGTCAATGATTGTAAACAGTTGATGTAACCGTGGTAGCAGAACGATTACACTCTCCAACTTCTGCTTACAAGTTGAAGCTGAGATGGGATATGGCGGCTTCAAAGCATAAGGGAAATGCCACTCCATATATTTGCTGACAGGGTCATTGAATGAGTGGCCAATTCTGGGAAATTGGCGACAAACAACCTCTTCTGCTACACCATGGTTCACACACGACCGAATATCTTTGATAAGCATAGTGGGTGAATAACTGAAGTAGGCTCACTGATCTCAGGAAGTGGTTGCTTGCTGACTGAATCTGGAATGAAATATGTGCCCAGCTGCTCTTCTGGTCCTTCCTCATATGCTCCGTGCACTCCCCCATATCGTAAAAAGGAGATAGCCTCCCGATCCTTCCTTTTAATCCCAAAAGCAAAGACATCATGGGAAATCTCATGAAGGAAGAAGGAACAATCCTCTTCCATAATGGTTTTTTCGTTTAATTCTGAGACAATGGGCTCATTGGGGGCAGATGCTAACGCGTCCAAGAAATCTTCAATAATTTCTCCAAAAGGGGTGTTCAGAGCGTCTGCCATGAAAACCGGAAAATCCTCTTCGCTGCCTTCAGAGTGCACAAGGGAGCGGAGGACAGATGGAGGCTGATCAGTGCCAGATGATACCTACTCACAAACAGGCTCTGGATAGGAGATGACTTGTCCACTACTCCCCCTCTCTTTACACTACTCTGTGCTTTTTGCAAGCCTAGTAGAGCTGATTTCCACCCATGGCCTTTCCTTAATCAATAAAGGAACAGGCTCTATAATATGGTCTTGGAAATATTTCATAACGCAATACTCCCTTGCGAGTATTGGTGGATTAATCTCTATAGGACATTCCAGGAAATCTGAAATGTAGGACTCGATGTGTATAACCATCGGATGGTGAGGAAAATGACAAAACCCTGGTCGCTTCAGAAGACCAGGATGCTCCTCTGCAAAGAAATCTCTACTCACAAAAGAATGTCCCGCTTCATCCTCGATAAGCCACTTTGGATCTCTTGTAGCTGCATCTTCTACTCTAGAAAGATGATATTCAGATAAAGGAGCAACAGGCTCTAGGTCATGATGACCTCTTCTGGGTTCTTGTTCCAGATCTGATCCATAATTGCTAAATCCGTGTTCAGATTTTGAAACAGACTGATAGTCTTCTTCCTCCTGCATATACAAATCTGCCTGTTTACGAGTCCACCTGCTAGCCCTGATGTTTTATTCAACCCCTAAATCATCCTCGAACAGATGTATCAATGATGAGTATTTCCTCTCTCTCAGGAGGAAGACTAGCTCTAGATGTTGAGCCATGATATAGTACACCACAACAGCAGTCTCTGTGGGTCTGATCTCAACAGACAGGCTACGATAGGCACTAAAAAATCTTCTATTGAAAATAATCAAGGCTTCATCTTCCCCTCTCCTCAAGACGTCGAACGCGGACCAATATTGATCAAGGGACTTGTTCTCACCCCAACCTTTTAAAAAATCATGGTATAGTTCGGTCCAGGAACCAATAGAACCGGTCTCCAGACATCTAAACCACACTGCAACATCTCCAGACAGGGAATGTGAGAACATCCTCATGAAAAAATCATCGTGAATGATCTCAAACTGATTAATAAGGGTCTCAAAGGCCTCCATATGCTTCTCAGCTGTAACATCACCTTCCCCAGAAAATCGAGGAAGATACTCAAAGAAATCATGAGGATAAGGGTTAAGGTGATATGGCAGCCGCAAAGGTTTAAACAACCTATTTCTGATTTTGACTTGAAAAGAGGTGGGTTGATCATGGGATTCAATGAGAGGCTGGGAGGGCTCAGTAGGAAAAACAGGGGGTAACAAGCTCTGAGAAGATTGTGAATTATCCTCAACCTCCTCAGGACTACAAGGGCATTCGACTCGAAGAGGAGGTGTGATACAGATCTCATATTTAAGGATAGGCAGAGGCGAAGGCACAAGATCAGTATCTACAACACAAGAAGAGGGTATGATTTCTTCTTCCAAGGCTGAGTGGATAAGAGGAGGCTCAGGGACATCGGAATGTACAAAGCAGAGGAAAAAATTATCTATAAATGAAGGGAAAGAGAAGAATGAGCTGAAAAAGAAATACAGAACTTCATGCAGTAAGCTCATAAATTGATACCTATTTTTTCCCTTCAATATGGAATTCCTTCTATCAGTAGAATTCCCTCCGGTGGAGTCTTTAAATGTGGAGTCTCCAGGTGAATGCTATTTATAATGAGTGTTCCCAGTCTTCGTTCACCATCAAAGACCAGAACTGAGCTTTGTGTCTCCTCAGTGCTACCAGGTGTAGCCAGAGGCACTGCAACAGAGGAATTACCAGGTGTAATGACCTCAGAGGAGTTGCTAGGTGCAAGTGCAATATTCAAAGGTTCTGATATCTGATGCACCCTCAGAATCAGAATCTCGTTGTCGTTCTACCCAGGGAAAATATTCAACTTCGTCCCCAGAAACGACACCAGAAATGTTGGAGCCAGAAGTCACTCCTCGATTGCTTGTAGGAGAAGAGCCCGACGCCCATCAGTTTAATGTCACGATTTGTTTTAAAGGGATGATCAAATGGAGGAAAACTCAGAACAATATCGTCTCAACTCAGAAACTAGGCCAGGCATGCATGGACGAGTGAGGTCTTGATAAACTTCAAACAGTGAGTTGTAATAAAGGGTGAGTAGGGGGAAGACTTGCATGAGAAAAGTGAGAAGGTCTATCATAAACATCTGGTTTGTAACAGACTGGAGGAGAAAGCATTCAAATGCAAGATCCTCTTACATTCAAAAGAAAAAGACCAGAGAATACAATAATGTCATAATAAATCCTTTATCATAACATAACAGCAACAATCCATGCGAATCCTTCGATAATGGACACTCTGGCATAAGACGAAACATAGATGGGAAAAGGAGAACTGTTTGTCATAAACCAAGAAATCTCAAACACAGAGGCATAACCAGGAAACCAGAATGGTCATTAAAACTTTACAGTCCAGAGCTTAGCTTTACCATCGATAGATACCAAAATGGAAAAAACTCCTATACATACTCAGAACAACCACATAAACAGAATCGAGGTGTTGCATTGAAAGATTTGCGTATGCATGGATTTCTGATAGTCAACACCTGCAGTCTCTGAAAGATCGTGCAACTTTCGGCAGACGTGATCGATCTTCTGACAGTTTCATCGGCGAATCGACGTGATTTTAATCCATTGCCAAATCTCCCCATGATGACAGAGTCGATGTCTAACCACCACCGACCACCTCAATAACTGCTTTATTGGGATTGAGGATGACCCGACCAGCTTGGCACTCTTGGGACGTGGGAGGCTTCTTGCACTACCACCTAGAAGATGACAATACGGGAGAAGGGCCCACGTAAGTTAAACACAGAGCAGCTGAGGATGGTGGGATCGTGCGATCGGCATTGATCTGGGTGCTAAGATCTCGTCCGTCGGAGAGATGCGTGCCAGATTCTGGACCCCCCCCTTCCGCTTAAAGGTAGAAAGGCGGGGGGGTCCGGAATCGCCTCTCGCACCATTGATCCGGGCGCTATGATCGTGGCCGTTGGAGATATGCGCCCCAGATTTCGGACCCGCCCTCTCTGCTTAAAGGTTGAAAGGTGGGGCAGGGTTTGGAATCGCCTGTACGCCGTTGATCTGGGCGCGCGGGTGTCGACCGTCCAGATCTGTTCACTTCTTACCGCTGGCTCATTTTGCATCCTAGACTTAGGGTAAGTGGGTTTTTAACCCATCCTTTCGTATTTTACCCCCCGAGCCATAAATATTGCTAACACATATGCATGTTGATGATTTTAGTAGGGTTCAATCTAAATATGCCTTTCTATCTATTGATGAGCCTGCATAAAATATCTAAGCATTATAAGAAACAGAGTTTAAACTTTATGTCTAGCCTCTTTCACCATGGGCTTATTCGAATTCTATTGTTGTCGCATTTATCTCAGATTGGGGATACTTGGGAATATTTCTTGTGTCAGAATAATTTCACCCTACTCGAGAACACAGTCAAACCGCCTCTGCATTTAAATAGGAACCCTAGTCCCTGTAACCCTACCACTGAAAGTCAAGATGTTGATCCACATGGAGACCATGTGTCCACTGAACCAAACTTCGTTGCTATGCAAAACCCTTTGAGAAAAAAACCATTATACAACTTTGTGCCCAAAAAATCGTTAGAGGAGATAATAGATGTATTAAAGGAGAGGTTTTCCCCTTATCCTACTGTTGAGCCGACACAGGGTTTCAATAACAAACCAATTGTTAATAAAAATCGCAAAAAAAAGAAACAAGTAACTCTGATTTGAGTTTTGTAAACAAGAGACCACACAGGTTAATATCTAGGAGTCTAAGAAATCGACGACAAGATAATCTGAGCTTGATATTAGTGATTGAGGTCGATGATCATTTGACTGATGATGAGATCAATGAATTTATTTCTTGAGAAGATGTGGATAACCAGTGTTTCAGAAATGAAATCAGTAGTGAAGCTATGCAATACGACTTTGTTTCTGAACTACCTTCGTTCCTAAAATATCCAGGCTTCGCTGGTATAAGCCACGATTTGAATCAATCTATATAAAAAACCAAAGTACCCATTGCAGAGTACACTCAACCTCTGCCTGTCATAACACCTGTACAATGCGAGAATTGTCTTGACTGGGTGGAACCATACTATAGAGACATACCATATTTATAGGCATAGTTAAACCATTTGGCAGCTCAAAATTTCTTGCTTGAAAGGCAAAATCAAGAGTTGAAGGCATGCATTTAGTCCAACGTAGATCGAGCAAGTAAAAGGCTCAAACGAACCGGTAGTGTGATTGCCAAGAACATGACCAAATTCAACGCTATCATTAATTCAGAATTATCAGACCCTTCATTGTTTAATATCTAAAATGGTAAAAAATGGTTTTGATTTTCTTTGATTGGATTCTGTTGTAAAAGTCAAATAGATAGATTTATTTCAATTTTGTTTTTTAATATAAGACTAGCTACAGAATCTCACGATTCTATATCCAGTCTATTTCTAAATGTTAGTTTGTATTGTTTTCTAAAATGCAATTTCGTTTTGTGATTTCCAAGAAAATAACAATTATGATGCTATTCACAAGGAAAACTAATCATGGATCATGCGCTACATGGATTAGTAATTTCTCTTTTTGTTGATAAAACTATGACATTTATGTAATTAATTTTGATAAACAAACTACTACAAGAATGTTTCTTGTTATTCTATTTTTTGTAAAACATTCTATTTTTTTTGGATTACCCTCTATCTTGCATGATAAGAGGTTGTTAATCCAAGACAAGTTTAAATAGTGGTTGTTGTTTGGTAGTAAGAACAACTTTTTGGATGGACTACCGTATGGAMATGTGATTTTGGGAATTGATATGGGAAAGCAATTCAGTGTTGGMTTTAAACCTATGTGATGCTTAYTCCATTGTGTTTTTCCATTACCTCTATATTACGAAATATTATTATGTTTGATTTAKCTTCAGCCTTGTCATSATATGGTGTTTCATATTGTYAAATATATAGGTGTTGTCCATAACCTTTCATTCATTTTATATGTGCGATTAATCGATCATTTAATTATTAGTGAGTTTATTCCAKATGTTAAATGATGGATAACATCAATACTTTAAATTGAGTTTGATTTCGTTCTTAGTTATTGATTATCATAAGATCATAGGATTTTCAATTAGTTATCATTCTGTTGTTATAACTTTACTCAATGCATCAAAATATTCCTTGAATGTTTTCAGGGATATTTATATCCGTCCTTGTCATAGGTTTCCTCTTTAAATAAAGAAAATCAAAAGCTCATAGAACAGAGGAAGATAAACTGAGTTTTTTTTATCACCTACAGATTGGTATGTGTGTTATTTTATTAAATTATTTATTAATGAAATGATGATTGCATTGATTAGCTTTGACTGTTTCTGTATCATTGTTTCAATTGTATTTTCTTAGTATTTATTAGTTTAAAATCCTTAAACATTCAAAAAGAAAACAAAAGTATTTATGTTCTTTCTTTATCTTGGTTACAAACACTATTACAAACATTCATTTCACAAGATTTCAAGTAAACCTTTCAAGATGTATATAGAATGTTTATAATCATTTGCATATATTCATATTTCTATTTGAACACTTGTAATTAGTAATATTGTTAGTATCATAGCTTTAGATTAGTTTATTTCTTTAAAACCATTAGTTTATAGCTTTAGGCTAACAGAGCCATTAAACCCATCGGGTCAGTTCACTCCAAACAACTTGGGTTAATTAGACAACCCCGGTCTGGATCTGACCTTCCAGTTGATGGTGTGTCACTTATGCCCCTTAATAAATGGTACTAGAAGGAGGCCCTAAAATTAATTGATGGCACGTGGAGGTTGCAAGACCCCTACAAACAATCGTTATCCTATCTTAACACAAAGTAACTATGACACAAACGTTACAATTGAAACAACTACTACCTCAAATCATAACCTTGATATTCCTGTCGAACCAACGGCACCAATCCCTCAAGGGATTGACTTCCAAGAAATTGTCTGCTAGTCACTCATAAGAAATCAAAGTTCCTTATCCCTTATTAGACAACCTGGTAGATAACTCAATCAATCCCTCTACTTTAAAAATATTCAAGAACAACTTCAAGGATTTGGTATGCCTAGAAACACTGTAGGGAATGCTAATATTACCAATCTTGTTGAAGCACTTATCCTTCATGCTGGAGGATCTGGTATTCCACCATCCCCACTTGGTTCTTGTCCACCTTCTTCAGGAGGTGAATCCTCAGATGAAGGAAGTTCTTCATCTGAACCATATCACCATTCGACTCCACCAAATCCCATGGAAAACCAAAATAATCCTTCCAGAACATGGCTTGATCAATATGTTGTTCCTGTGCCTGGACCCCAACATCCATTACCTATACATCTAGAGAAATGGCTAACCAAATTTGATCTAGATTGGAAACAATCAACTGAGGACCACATCAAGAAATCTATGCTAACCATTAGACCCTGAATTTTTGAACATGAAGATGTCGTGTGCATATTATTTCCTTATACTTTTGAGGGAAATGCCTCAACCTAGTATTTTTCTCAATAGCCTCAGACCATTGTCTCTTGGGACAAGTTTGAAACTTGTTTCATGGAAAAATTTGGGGATGTTAAATGTCCAAAAGTCTTGGTTATGGAACTCTCTAGCTTAAAAATGAACCCTAAAGAAAAAGTGAAAGACTTTAACCAAAGATTTTTAACACTAAAACACAAAATCCCTACAGATTCGATGCATGCAGAAAACTTAATTGTTTCATATTATATGAAGGCCTTGCATAACAACATATCCATATGGGTTAAAAGGTCCAAAAAGAATACATTGTTAGAAGCCTTTGAGGAAGCAAGTCAAATTGGGAAAGATATATTGATCTTAAAAGATAATCTAAGTAGTGAAGTTGAAACAACTTCATCTTCTAAGAAGGAAATAGAAATTCTCACCAGGTCTCCTCAATCTAAAAATGAAAAAGAAACATTAGACTTGGAGAACAAATTCATCATCGATGAGGCATCTATAAGCAAAAGCAAGTTTCAAACCTCCTTTTAGAAAATGTTTCCCTCCAAACTAGCCAACCTGACCACAAAAGGTCTAAATTTTGAAATTTTACAGTATGCTTTGCAAATGATATTGGAAGCACATGACGATTCTACTTCTGTTTCTCCTGAAAATTATGATGATACAGTTGAGGAGGAGGTACTAGAAGAGGAAGACTCATCTCCTCTCTTTTTCAGACACTTATCAAACAATATTTTCTAAGCAAATTTTAAAATTGTCCACCCCTACAACACTAGAAGTAAAACGCAAAACAAATCTCCACCCGAAACAAGTAAACATGTGTTTTTAAAATAGCCAAATCAAACTCAAATTAGACAAAGCCTAGCTGCCCCATTTTTGGAGTATGATTTAATTGAAGATCTAAAAAAAATAAGGGAAAATATTTTTGATTTTTAATTTCTGAATTTTTCTCTTATTTTGCAGAAAATGCTTCAAAGCACTGCCAAAAACAACAAAAAGAATGATGTCATCAGAAAAAAATCATCAGAAATTGACTTAAACACAGCTAAAAATGTCCCAAGTAAGAAGACATCTGAAAATCAAGACAAAAGGGACTTATCAGAAAAAATTGTAGAAAACTTAAATAAAACTGTTTCGGGGACAGATCACAAACGTTTTGTAGATCAAGATGATGATCAACAAAGTATTTGATGATGATCAGCAAATCATAAACTCTATGCATATGGAAGACACCTTCTAGGATGCAGTTATTGAGGAAGGCACTCACTAAAAGAATCTTCAAGATTTCATGATAATAGTCAATCCTCGATCTGTAGAATCATCATCCGAGTTGGTAAACTCTATCCCCAAATCTGTTCTGACATTAAAGAAATTTTATGACTTGGATGACAAGTTTAGAGGGGTAGTCAATTGCAAAACTAACAGTTCCTCTTTTCTCTATGAAACTGTTAATTTAGGAACACGAGATAATCCTCGAAATATTAATCTGGGAAAGGGATGTTCTGAATAGGAAAGATCCACTGTTATAAAATTATTTAAAGAATTTAAAGATGTATTTTCTTGGACATATGACGATCTAAAAACTTCCGACCCAAACATTATACAGAATGTAATCCCTATGAAACCCCAGACTCAGCCTTTCCAACAAAAATTGAGGAAAATGTATCCTAAATTGCAACCTACCATGAAAAAGGAAATCGATAAATTACTTACTGCAATTTTTTTTTCCTAGTTAGGCATACTCAATGGGTGTCTAACTTAGTCTCTGTAAGGAAGAAAAGTGGAGAAATTCGACTTTGTGTCGATTTTCAAAATTTAAACCGAGCATATGATAAAGTGTTAAGCCCTAATATTGGATCATTACCCCTTAATTGGGGCATATTACATTAGTAATTTTATTTTATTTATGTCGGCTTTATTCCATTAGTTGTAATTATACCTCCCAGTCTCCTATATATACCAAGGAGACATCTTCATTTGGAATCATCTTGTACTTGAACATTTAAGTGGGGTAAAAGGAGGTTGCCCCCTTGAAGAGGCTTATTATCTGAAATTATCTCTTTTTCAAGGCATCAAGTAATTTTTTTGAGGTTTTTATATGCTATATTGATATTTGGTTATTAACATATGGTATCGGAGCTCAAGGTCTTGGGGTTCTGCTGCTACATCTGAGACACCTTGGCATTTTCGCTATAACTTTTTTTCTACAATGTTTTAGAAGGAACGACTTGGAGGATATTTAGTAAATAGATCAAGGTACGTTGGGTTACAATTTCATCTCCCGAGGACTTAAAATTTTGGAAATATATCCTGCACAAGATAGGGTTCTAGAATCATCAGGTACCAATTCATTGTGGGATTTTCATTATAAAAATGTTTTTACAATGTTTCAGACCCTGAAATCTGGAGGATATTCACAGAAATTATTAAGTTATTTGTGGTATAAATTTAAACTTATGGGTCATCCTAAATTTGTAGATACACCCTGTGTTGAAATTACTAAGACAACTGAGAGGGAGGGGGGGTGAATCAATTGTTATTGTGGTTAAACAATTTTAAGTCTATTAAAAAATTCTTAATATTTCTTCAAGTGATCATAAATATTATACAACATATGGACAACATAAATAATGAGCATCAGTCACACATAAGATATACACAGAGACACTTTTTCACGAGGAAATCCATAAAGGGAGAAAACCTCTTCTTCTTCGAAATGATAGGAAGTCTTTTAATTTCTGTACATCATCTATAATTGATGTTCGACAACACAGGTATTCCAACAGAGGACGAACACCTTCAGTAACCACTCACATAACCAGATCAAAGATCAACACACCGATGTTTTCACGTGGTAAAACCCCTACGGGGAAACATCCACGGCCCCAGCCAACGCG
>ML851133.1:0-16034 GCA_009831015.1 Picea engelmannii
ACACACATATATATAGTTGGATTCAGATCCAACTGATTCCACTCATGGAGGGAGAGGTTGAGAGAATATCTCAACAACCTCCTACAAATCTTCAACTAACCCAATCTTAGTATAATGCATTAATGAAGCATTATTCTCTAACACCTCCCTTTAATGCTTACATTAAAAAATCTTACAATAATGAAATCATAATGAAATCAAAATTACATGACATACAATACTTTAACTTTGTCTGTCTGTCTGGTCTTCCTCAGCACTGAAACTCACTCTGCAATCACACAGCTTCCGCTCTTTCTTCTCCACACATTCGAGCTACCCACTGACACATTTAAACTCAAAACGCCTTTGACCATCATTCTTGCACTTGAATAATGGACAATTTGACAACTCGGCTCATCGGGGCTTCCATGATAAAAAGATGTCAATTATTGATGCATTCTATGAACTTACCTTCATCTGTAGGATTTTTGCTTTCGGCTATCCTTCAGTATCTAGAAGAAAAGTTTGGATACTAAATGTCCTCAACATTCCTTTACACAAGGTGACTTCCAATAAAAACAATGTACTTGATACCGGGGCTACCAGCTTGCATCAAAATACAAGTTTTTATTTTTACATAAACACTTACACACAAAACTTTAAACTCACCAAGTAAATGTAACCTGTAATTGTCGATCTTGGAGCACCGAAGTACAACAAGAGTCTACAACTTATAACAGATTTATACACATACTCAAACTAGTGATGTGTTCTCTTGGCACCGAAGAACGTCGAGAACCACTAGCTTTAACATATGCTACTCTGTTCAATGATTGGTTCTTCATTGTATATACAAAATACAAACTTGAACCCCACACTATATGCACAAAAGAAAATTCCACACCGCAAATTTTCATATGAAGAAATTAGAACACCAACAGGATCACACAACAACATATCTTTTCTTCATCATGCTTCCTCATGCAATAGTGCAGCAAAAGAAACGATGAATAATGGATCTCCATACAGTCCCTCACTTGATGAATACACGTGGGTAACTTTCCTTTCGTTGGCAGAAATCAATCTCACAAGTCACAAGTATGAGATGGAACAACCACATCCTCAACCTCTTCAATTTTGCATCCTTACAATGCCTCCCCTTTCTCGTAGTCGACGATTCTTATGGATCAAGTTCGTTGTGACTTCCATTGAAATGTGTCATCTCGCAGAATAGTGATGTTTTCTGCAATCTTCGAGGAAATGGCAACGGCTTCTTCCTATCCTTCATTCGACAGTCACACAACAATTCTCAGCCTTCACACAACGCATATATTATGAATCTATTATTCCACCAGCGCAATATATCCTCCTTCAGAAATCAATGGAAATGCGGAATGTTCTGACAGAGCAATGTCACTGATCAAATCAGCGATTAAGAGAAACAATGCTCTCAAGTCTGGATCAATAGAGTGCGCCCTTCCCAAACCCTTTTGATTGGCTGCGAACTGATGCGGCCTCCTCCACACACAGATGCGAACAGATGCGACCTTCTCCACGCATATGCGACCAGATACAACCTCCTTCATGCAATGCTTTGAACACAGATCCGCGAGGTAGACGGACGGCTCCTCCACGCAGCAACTCAACAATTTCTCACCTATGACTAATCTACTATCCTACAGTACATTCCTATTTATAAATTTGTCATGATCACAACTCCTCTCGTGAGAGAGTCAGGGCCGAGTCTGCTCTGATACCAACTTAGAGAATTGAGAAGCAGTCATAGCAGACAGATGATTCACACAATAATGATTTGTATTACTCTATTAAACACAACACAATACACACATATATATAGTTGGATTCAGATCCAACTGATTCCACTCATGGAGGGAGAGGTTGAGAGAATATCTCAACAACCTCCTACAAATCTTCAACTAACCCAATCTTAGTATAATGCATTAATGAAGCATTATTCTCTAACAGGGGGGACATCCCAAGAGCCTTTTTATGCTGGGTTTGTAATGCCAATTTCTTTTAGCAAAATACATGACAAAAGAAAAGAGATTCTAAGCCTTGTTGAGTTAAATCTTGTTTTTTCCCTGTGTTATGTTTCTCATGTTGTCATTAATCTTCTTTCTTCCGCTCATTCATTTATTCAGCTTGTAGAGGTTACAATTCAATGAAACTTTTTTTGTGGAAAATTTAAGAGCATCCCCTTAAGTGCAGTTTTTCCTCTGTTTTGTTGTGAGAAAAACAAGACCTGTATCTTAATTGTTTTTCCTAATTTACAAGTTTGATTTGTTCATAGTTTTATCTCTGTCTTGCTATGAGTGAGACAAGACCTATGTTCAGATATTTGAAATCATTTTCATTCTTCTACTGAAAGAAGACAAGATTTATCGGAATTGGATACCTGGTTCTTCATTTTTAGTTTTGTTTTTCCACATCTTCTATCCACGCTTATGATCTAAAGGATTTAGCAGCAGAGGTCATGCCTTTTTATTTCTAATTTTTAATGGTTGAAAGGCTCTTTCATACCTAGTTCTAGAAGCCTCCATGAACTGGTCAATCAACAACTATTATCTTCTTCAAAATGTGTTAAGGCTTGGCTCTATTACAGCCTAGATTTAACTCTTGGTGGTGTGCTAGTGGAAGTTAGAAATCCTAACACTTTGGCTAGGGTGGTGTGTTGCATCTATGTTGTTGGGATTCTTTCTTTTGGTTTTCTCTAGTGGATAGAGCTAGTTCTTGGTTATTTTATATTGGAAAGGATATTCTCTATAAGAAGGTTTGTTGGGTTTTCTCCCCTTGTGTAGAAGGGTTTCCTAGGATGTATATGCTTATGCTCGTGGGTGGCACAAGTCGGTGCCTATGGTTGGGTGGTGATGGTGCAACATCTCCTATGGAGAAATGAGCATACAAAAGAAGTTCAAATTGCTATGGTAAATATAATGTTAATGTAATTACCAAAAAATCAACATGGTAATAGAGCTTGGTTTCCTTTAGAACAGTCTAATCGCTGGAAGGAAGATCGTAATATTTACCTTACCATTGCAGTTCATCGCTACAATTTGTTGTTGTACCTTGCCGCAGTACCTTGCCACTGAACAATTTTATTTTTTTAAGCTCGTTGAGCACCTTTCCCTAGGTCGTTTGGCCTAATTCCTTCACCAACAAGTGTCCCCTACCCTAGTGCATCATCAACTACCTTCAGACTACAAGTCATATCACTTTGAATTTTTAGGGTTTGTCGTTGCTTTCCGCTACTAATGGTGCCACTACTTGTCGTTGTTTTTTGTTGTTTGTTGTTGCTGCTAGAGGTATGTACTTATATATGTTTAACTTTATCAATATCTTGAGGGTGTTTGCAAGAGAAGAGATCTTTTTTTCCCAAGAAGAAAACATATATCTAGAGGGATCACAGATTTAGCACATCCAGAGGAACAACGCACCCTCTAGGTTTGATTGTTTTGATATGTCTCTAGTTGTTATGGAATTATTGTGATCTTATGAAAATATAGTTTTATTTTTATCTATTGAAGTTATTATTATTATACTAACCCCTTAATATTAGAGATACACTTGTTGATCTCCGCTCTAGAAGATATTCTTGTTTTATTGTCTATTCTGTGAAATTTATCTTGTTAAATTCCATGGAGGTTTCCATGGAAATATTATTGTTCTTGTTCCTTGTTCTAGGAAGGAGGTAGGACACTAGTGATAGCTATAAGAGGGAGCTATAGTGACGGTTGCATAAGGAAACATATTAGATAGTCTCTAGTTTCAGACATAAAGAAGATATATGTAGCACTCATATATCATATCCAGTGACACAAATCATGAAGCAGGGTGGCTTTCAAAGGATCTTCCAAGACTTCATCAGAGACATGGTAAGATGGAGAAGTGAGACTCCAACACATATCCACATATTAGGAGAAATATGAAATTTGTACCAAGTCTCTACTAGGGACAAGCTTAGCAAGAATGCAAATGTTTCCCTCGAGGAGTGTTGATGATTGGAGCATCAGGAAGACATTCCAAGATTGATATTATGGAATTTATCGTGTGGGAATGGCCTCGATGTAATATTCGATGGAATGAAGATTCGAGTTGTTGATATATATCTAGGAGGAAAGTATCAGGAATACATTCCAATATTGGTCAGACGGACTTGACCATGTGGGAATGATCCCAGGGTAGTATTCAATGAAGTGAAGGCTTGGGACCCTGGTAAAGTATTTGACGAAATGAATACTCAAGGACCAACGTAGTCTTTGATGGACTGAATCTACGTATTTCTCAATGGACTAAGGACTCCTCCAGTGTGTGTGACTTGCATCAGGCATCATTCTATTGGATAACACTCACTTACAAGTGTATACTTGTAGACATGAATGGCCCCGATAAGCGGTGGGCCGACCCTTCTCCAAGTACTGGGCTACAGACCAGGGGATATAGGAAACATCTACATCCAGAGTAGATGTGCCCCAACATAGTCTTCGACAGGCTGGAGACTCGAGGTGCAATTCTATGAGTCTGATAACATCGAGCTAAATACATTCATGGGATGATCCTATGGGAATATGTACATTCCAGGACTGATATTGAGCATTCCAAGAATGCTCATGATCATGTGGGAATGAGGTGAATGTGGCTCTGATGTGGTCTTGATTCTTGTCATGGGACAAGAATGACCTGAGATGCTAGACACAAGGTTGTGGAGATGGATCATCAACATAGTTGATGAGGCTCATGGAGAAACTTTTCTATCACAGAACAATACCAAGAATAGTACAAGATATTCTTGGATAATTCCTTCCTCGTTGAGAGGAAGTGTTGAAATTGTAACTATGGCCAGCCTTCATAATGTATTGGAAAAAGAAGGTCCTATGGACATGTAGGTCCTAATTTATTCCACTAGTGATGATGCCCTAGAAAAGGTCCACATTGGGTGTATCCATGTGAGACATGATGATTCTACCAGTAGCATGGTCTGCATGACCATGGCATAGCCTGTGAGGCTATGAGGACTAGAAGAAAACATCAGAGAGAATACCTCCCTGGATAAGAGGGAGTGTTGATGTTTCTGGTAGCTACGGGAGGCATTCACCTCTGGGATAAATTTTATTATAGTTGAAGATGTAAAGAAATCAAGAATATCCCAGTCAGCCTCACAGAAAACAATAAAGAAGAATTATATTTCTCCAAAAGTAAAGTCGGCTCCAGAAAAAGATAAACATAAAATATATTTTCCTCAAAGGTCAAGTCGGCCCTGCCAGAAAATTCACTGGAAAAATTAGTATAAATAAGGGTGACGCCTTCCTCATTTTTCACACTCACTCATTGATCTATAGCGCAAGTTTGGTGGAGAGACTTGTAGCGGCAGAAGGAAGAAGGGAACATATGGAGGGTCTATCTCTTTTGGTCTTGGTGATGTGTTGGTGGAGGCCAGCCACTCTAGCACTCTAGCTAGAGTGAGCTGCAATTGCATTGTTGGTTTGTCTTGGTTATTGATGCAGGAGCATCGCAAGGGCATGCAAGCATAGCCAACAATGAGACAACGCGGAGATAAGAGACAGCTGGAAAAGAACCGAGCACATTTTTTGAAAATGTTTTGAAATATTAATGAATTCATTAAGTGGAGGCATTCTTGTATTATTGTAAAAGGACCTTGAGCGATCCTCTCTCATCCATAGTAGATAGGAGCCTTTATGTGTAATGAGTGTAGGTAGATAGAATTTAATTCTAGATTAGACAGTTTTAGAGCGCAAGAGGGAAACGGGATATAGACACCCTCATTGTATAGTTGTAAGATGATTGTCAGAATAGAGCATAGAGAAGAGAGAAGAGAGCAGAGAGTTGTAGTTGAAAACACCCATGTACAGAGATTTGAATTAATAGAAAGAGCTTCGATTCAAATTCATGGTGTCGTATTTGTTCTCTGTGTATGCATGTTGAATGTTATGCTCGTGGATGTTTACTTTATGTTATACATTTGCTTTATATGTTGTGTATATGATTTCATGCTTTGTGTTTGAAGTCTGAGAGAGAGTAAGGAATGAGTTTCAATTGTTTTTCTATCTGAGAAAGAGCTCCTGCAAGAAGTGTAGTGAAGTTGTTTGCAAGGAGCGTGTCGACAAGAGTTCAGAGTGTTATCTCTGACAGCTCAGGAGGGTTAACGTTGTTCTCATTCTCGCAGAAGTGCAAGTTGAGCACAAGAGTCGTGCAAGGAGTGCGCGGGATGAGTAAATTCTCAGAGTTTGTGAACCTGAGAAATTGTTGAAGGACTACTGCTACAGAGAGGGAGAAGAGTCGAAGGACTTCAATTCTTTGAAGTAATTGAAGGATTCACCACAAGGAGTGCATGCAGGATTCTTCTTTAAGACTCGGAGTTGGAGAAAGTTCAGGAGGGATAGGGTCTTCACAGTTGTCGAAGAAAAACACAGAAGGTTGGTGCCTTGAAGCGTTGAAAGGAGGCACAACAAGTTTGCGTTGCAGACAGGTAAGTTCCGCGGAGAAATACTTGGTTAAATTCACAGGAATTGTCCAGGAAGAAACGGACAGTCGAAATTATTTGAGAAGAATTTGTGAAGTCACAAGAGCTGTCAGATCTTGTAGAGAAGAAGGTACATTACAACGATCTTTCCACAAGCATAAGCTTAGAAGAAATCAGGGTCGTAGGATCCAAGTCAGCCAGGGCCGTTGGATCGCTTGTGAAATCTCATTTCGGGGTTTCGTGAGTTGAAGGGTCGAAAGTTTTACATCAAGGTTTGCGAAGTCGCGAAAGGCGAGTAGAGAAGTGGCAAGTGGATCAGAGCCATCCATCTAGGGAGGACAGGTGGCAGAGATCTAGAGATCTCGCGAACTCGAAGGTTCGCGAGGTGAGAGTCCAAAAGTTGGGTATTCTAGGTTGCAAAAGGCGAAGTGTGAAGTGGAGCGTAAGGAACACGTGGCAGAATCACAAGGTGGGCCCATGGAATAGATAGGAGAACACGCCTTGTTCATTGAAGAGAGTCAACACCCCATNGTGTCTCGGGGGTTCGTAAGATAAGGGGACGGAAGTCCAACCTTTCGACTTGCGAAGTGGTGAAAGGCGAGAAGTGCTAGTGGGAAGCTTAGCTGGTGGTCACGCGCGGAGGGAGCTGACAAGGGAAGGAGTTATATCCATCTCGTGATCTCAAATATCACGGAATTGGGGAGGAGGAGTCGAGAGCTTCGACTCGCGAACTCGCGAGAGGCGAGTTGTGACAAGCGCCTTTCAGTTTAGGCCTTGGTCATAGCCAGTGGTCACACAGAGAAGGGGGAGCTTGCACCTAGTGTCGTTCACGCCAGGGAAGCTTCCGAAAGGACTTGTGGATCAAAATAAAGAAGATTCAAGTAGGGAATTGAAAGAGCCAATCCGGCTCAAAAGGAAACGAAGAATGATCCTATAAGCGGATCCTCGACCTGAGTGCTGAGTGGGTCTGCACCATCTGGTATCAGATCCTGATTCTTGTTTGTATATTTCAGGCAGGAAAAGTGAGAAGGAATTTCAGCCATGCCACTGAGGAGAAGAGAAAGGCAAACACCCGATCCGCCAGAGGAAAGGGAAATTCCAGAAGGAAGGGGCAGGCAAGTGCAGAATCCAGAAGTGGAAAGAGATATGCATGACATTCGCACTAGACTCGTGGATGTGGAAATAAAACAAAGGCACACAACTGATATTGGAGATGTTAGTGAGTCTGAAAGAGAAGATGACGCTGGACATGAAGAAGAAGAAATTGCAGCAGAAGATGCAGCAAATGAATGCTTGATTAGAGTTGTTGCAAGAATGAGTGCAAGAGCCAAAATGGACATTCCAGTTTATGAGGGAAACTTGGATGCTGAAGAGCTTCTAGACTGGATTAGAGCTCTGGACACATATTTTGACTATGAAGATGTCGAAGAGGACAAGAAGGTCAAACATGTTGTCATGAGACTTAAAGGACATGCAACATTATGGTGGGATGAACTACAAGCTGACAGACGCTACCAAGGTAAGCAGAAAATCAAGAGTTGGGATAGGATGATTGCAAAGATGAAAGCGAAATTCATTCCCAGAGATTACCAAATTACTCTGTTTCGAAGGATGCAAAACTTGAGACAGAAGTTGATGACAGTGAAGGAGTACACTGAAGAGTTCTACAGGTTGAACATCAGAGCAGGTCATCGTGAAAGTAATGATGAAAAGGTTGCCAGGTATATGAATAGCCTAAGATACAAAATTCAGGATGAGATGAGCATGATGACCATCCGAATGGTGGAAGATTCTTATCAAATGGCTCTAAAGGCGGAAGAGAAGATGAGCCAAAAACAAGGTCAAAGAGGTCGAGGCAGAAGTCAAGCCAGGGGCAAATCAGTCGTCCAAGATAGAAATCATAAGCCTAAGGAAGAATGGAAGAAATCTCAGATTGAGAGAGGTGGAAGCTCACAGAAAGGGAAATATGTTGGACAGAGAAGGAAGTATGATGATCAGAGAGGAGAGTATGCTAATAACAACATTTTTCCTCGTACTAGAGGTAGAGGAAGAGGAAGAGGTGGAGTGATAAAATGCTTCACGTGTGGAAAGGTTGGACACAAGTCTTATGAATGTCCAGACAAGAAGAAAGAAGAAGGAGAGACTCACATTGCCAAAGCACAAAGGAGAAATGTTGAGGCAGAGGATGTTGAAGGTGGAAGATCGTTGATGATGCGAAAAACTCTTTTGACACCAGAGAAGGAGGTGGAGAATGCAGTGCAAAGGAATAGACTTTTTCGGACTGCGTGCAAAACCAAAGAATGGAAATGTAAAGTTATTGTAGATAGTGGTAGCACAGATAATCTCATTTCAACAGATATGGTAGAAAAACTGGAGTTGGAGACGATTGATCATCCAAGCCCATACAAAGTTTCGTGGTTGCAAAAAGGACATCAGGGAAATGTCACTAAGCAATGTTTAGCTGAGTTTAAAATAGGAGGGTATAAAGATGAAATACTTTGTGATGTTGTTCCTATGGATGTTTGTCATCTATTGTTGGGCAGATTGTGGCAATATGACAGGAATGTGATTCATGATGGGAGAATGAACACATACACCCTAGAGAAGAATGGGAGAACTCACATGTTTCTTCCAATCAAAGATAAGGAGGTGAAACCTGAAGTAAGAAACATTGTACTTCTCATGAGTGGGAAGGAACTTCTTACAGAGGTTAAGAAGGAGGAACCGCAATTCATTGTGGTCAGGAACCCAAAGATTGTTTTAACCAGCACCAGGGTAGATGATTTACCAGAAGAGGTTCAAGAACTGTTAGAAGAGTTCGCTGACATAGTAGTGGATGAACTACCTCGTTCGTTGCCATCGATCAGAAGTATAAGTCATCAAATTGATCTCACACCCGGAGCTAGTTTTCCAAACAAAGCAGCGTACAGATTAATGCCACGGGAGAATGAAGAGGTCAAAAGACAAGTCCAGGATTTGTTGGACAAAGGTTTGGTCAGAGAAAGCTTGAGTCTGTGTGTTGTTCCAATAGTACTCAGTCCGAAGAAAGATGGAGGCTGGAAGATGTGTACTGACTCGAGGGAAATCAACAAAATAACCATCAGGTACATATTTCCATTGCCAAAGATGCATGATCTGATGGATTGCTTGAGTGGGGCCAATTTTTTTTCAAAGATTGATTTGAAAAGTGGTTATCACCAAATCTGCATGAGGGAAGGTGAAGAATGGAAGAAAACATTCAAAACCAATGAAGGGTTATATGAGTGGCTTGTCATGCCATTTGGTTTAACAAACGCGCCGAGTACTTTCAAGAGATTGATGAATGAAGTCCTGAAGGATTTCATCGAAAAATTTGTCATTGTGTATCTGGATGACATACTGATTTTCAGTAAAACAAAGGCAGAGCATCTAAAACATTTAGCTACAGTGATGAAGAGGTTACAGCAAGAGAAGTTTTTGATAAACGTGAAGAAATCCTCATTCATGAAGACAGAGCTCATTTATTTGGGGTTTGTTATTTTTGCAGATAAGTTGAGGATGGATCCAGATAAGGTGGAGGTGATTAAGAATTGGCCATCACCAAAGAATATCTTTGAAGTTCGAAGTTTTCACGGATTGGCTAGTTTCTACCAAAAATTCATTAGGAATTTTAGTGGAATTAGTGCACCAATGATGGACACGGTGAATAAGAGACACAAATATTTTCACTGGATGGAAGAGGCTGAGAAAAGCTTCAATTTGCTGAAAAGGAAAATCACGGAACAACCAATTCTGGTGTTGCCTGATTTCCAAAAGACATTTCAAGTAAAATGTGATGCAAGTGGATTTGCAATAGGGGAAGTCTTGAGTCAAGAAGACAGGCCGATAGCATATTTCAGCGAGAAGTTGAATGAAGCCAAGATAAAAATACTCCACGTATGATAAGGAATTCTATGCTATTATTCAGGCATTGAAAAAATGGAGACATTACTTAATTCCTAAGGAGTTTGTCTTGTATAGTGATAATAATGCATTGCAATTTGTGACTAAACATATTTCTGGAACTGCTAACAAAGTTGTTGATGCTTTGAGTAGGAAATGTTCTCTATTGCAGGAGTTCAGAGTCAAAACATTGGGTTTTGATGATCTCAGGGACATGTACAGAGATGATCCAGATTTTAAAGAGGCGTATGAAGCAGCTGAGAATCCAATTCTCAGGGATAGAAGCCAATGGGCAAAATACATGATTCAGGAAGGATTACTGTTTAAAGGTAATCAACTTTGTATTCCAAAATTCTCCATGAGGGAGAATTTGTTGAAGGAGAAACATAGTGGAGGATTGGCCGGACATTTCGGTCATGACAAGACGTTCGCAAAGTTGAATGAGTCATATTTTTGGCCAGGAATACGAGCAGACGTCAAAAGATTCGTGGAAAAATGTAGAATTTGTCAACATTCAAAAGGAAAGAGGCAGAATGCAGGTTTTTATCAACCATTACCCTTACCTGAGAGGTCGTGGGATGCAGTCAGCATGGACTTCATATTGGGGTTTCCAAGAACACAAAGAGGGTTTGACTCAATCTTTGTGGTAGTGGATAGATTTTCCAAAATGACACATTTCATTCCATGTCAGAAAACCAATGACGCAACTCACATTGTGAACTTGTTTTTCAAAGAAGTCATTCGACTTCACGGCTTACCGAGGAGCATAGTTTCGGATTGAGACACTAAGCTCGTAGGACACTTCTGGAGAACCTTATGGAAGAAGCTGGGAACAAACTTGTCATTTATTTCAGCTTATCATCCTCAGACGGATGGACAGATAGAAGTCGTGAACAGGAGTTTGGGAGACTTGCTAAGGAGCTTGGTGACAGAACACCACAGTGGGACAACATATTACCACAGGTGGAGTTTTCTTATAACGACTCACTTAATAGGAGCACAGGACAAAGTCCATTTCAAATTGTTTATGGCATGCAGCCAAGAGGAATTTATGAGCTGAGGGATTCAGAACATACTGCGACTAGGAGTGCTAGTGCAGAAGATTTCGCAGAGGCGATGAAGGAACTTCACAACCAGGTGAAGGAACGATTGCAGAATTCGAGCCAAGAATATAAGCATAGAGCAGATCAACACAGGAGACAACTTCATTTTGAAGTTGGTGATTTGATCCTTGCACATTTGAGAAAGGAAAGGTTCCCAAGTGGAACATATAATAAACTGAAGATGAAGAAAATCGGACCATGTAAGGTCTTGAAGAAATTTGGGGCGAATGCATATGAGATTGAATTACCCGATGGGATCAGAATTTCTCTGATATTCAATGTCTCATATTTGTACCCTTATAAAGTTGAGGAAGTAGAAGTAGGTAGTGAACAGCTAGAGATTCAGTGGAAAAAACAAATGTCAGTTGCAGAAAAGCCGCAGATGGAGCGCATACTGGATAAAAGAGTTGGTAAGAGGACCAAGCGAAAGCAATACTTTGAATACTTGGTCAAGTAGAAGGGACATCTAGTTGAAGATGCCAGCTGGGAGAACGGAGAAGAAATCCAGAAGCATGGACAGACCATGCGCGAGCTCATGGACAGGAGCCCATGAAAATTTTCAAGTGAGGGAGTATGATGCAGGAGCATCACAAGGGCATGCAAGCATAGCCAGTAGCGAGACAACGCGGAGATAAGAGACATTTGGAAAAGCACTGGGCACATTTTTTGAAAATGTTTTGAAATATTAATGAATTCATTAAGTGGAGGCATGCTTGTATTATTGTAAAAGGACCTTGAGCGATCCGCTCTCATCCATAGTAGATAGGAGCCTTTATGTGTAATGATGTAGGTAGATAGAATTTATTTCTAGATTAGACAGTTTTAGAGCACAAGAGGGAAACGGGATATAGACACCCTCATTGTATAGTTGTAAGATGATTGTCAAGATAGAGCATAGAGCATAGAGAAGAGAGCAGAGAGTTGTAGTTGAAAACACCCATGTACAGAGATTTGAATTAATAGAAAGAGCTTCGATTCAAATTCATGGTGTCGTATTTTTTCTTTGTGTATGCATGTTGAATATTATGCTCGTGGATTTTTACTTTATGTTATACATTTTCTTTATATGTTGTGTATATGATTTCATGATTTTTGTTTGAAGTCTGAGAGAGAGTAAGGAATGAGTTTCAATTGTTTCTCTATCTGAACAAGAGTTCCTGCAAGGAGTGCAGTGAAGTTGTCTGCAAGGAGTGCGTCAACAAGAGTTCAGAGTTTTATCTCTAAAAGCTCAGGAGGTTTAACGTTGTTCTCATTCTCACAGAAGTGCAAGTTGAGCACAGGAGCCGTGCAAGGAGTGCGCAGGCCGAGTAAAGTCTCAGAGTTTGTGAACCTGAGAAATTGTTGAAGGACTACTACTAAAGAGAGGGCGCACAGTCAAAGGGCTTCAATTCTTTGAAGTAATTGAAGGATTCACCGCTAGGAGTGTGTGAGATTCTTCTTTAAGACTCAGAGTTGGAGAAATCTCAGGAGGGATATGGTATTCGCAGTTTTCAAAGAAAATCACAGAAGGTTGGTGCCTTGAAGCATTGAAAGGAGGCGTAGCAAGTTTGCGTTGCAGGGAGGTAAGTTCCACGGAGAAATACTTGGTTAAATTCGCAGGAATTGTCCAGGAAGAAATGGACGGTTGGAATTCTTTGAGAAGAATTCATGAAGTCACAAGAGCCGTCAGATATTGCAGAGAAGAAGGTATGTTACGGCGAGCTTTCCTCAAGCGTAAGCTCAAAATAAATCAGGGTCATAGGATCCAAGTCAGCCAGGGTCGTTGGATCGCTCACAAAATCTCATTTCTGGGTTTTGTGAGTTGAAGGGTCGAAAGTTCTACTTCAAGGTTCGCAAAGTTGCGAAAGGCGAGTAGAGAAGTGGTGAGTGGATCAGAGCCATCCATCCAGGGAGGACAGGTGGTAGAGATCTTGAGATCTCGCGAACTCAGAGGTTTGCGAGGTGAGAGTACAAAGGTTGGGTATTCTAGGTTGCAAATGGTGAAGTGCGAAGTGGAGCGTAGGGAACACGTGGCAGAATCACAAGGTGGGCCCGTGGAATAGACAAGCGGACATGCATTGTTCATTGAAGAGAGTCAACACCCCGTTGACTTTTTGTGTCACAGGGGTTCATAAGATAAGGGGATGGAAGTCCAACCTTTCGACTTGTGAAGTGGCAAAAGGTGAGAAGCGCTAGTGGGAAGCCTAGCTGGTGGTCACATGCGGAGGGCACTAACAAGGGAAGGAGTTATATCCATCTTGTGATCTCGGATATTGCAGGATTGGGCAGGAGGAGTCGAGAGCTTTGACTCGCGAACTCGCGAGAGGCGAGTTGTGACAAGCGCCTTTCAGTTTAGGCCTTGGTCATAGCTGGTGGTCACGTGGAGAAGGGGGAGCTTGCACCTAGTGTTGTTCGCGCCATGGAAGCTTTCGAAAGGACCTGTGGATCAAAAGAAAGAAGATTCAAGCAGGGAATTGAAAGAGTCGATCTGACTCAAAAGGAAACGAAGAAAGATTCTATAAGTGGATCCTCAACCTGAGGGTCAAGTGGTTCTGCACCAGTTATGTATTGGTAGAGCCACTCTAGCACTCTGGCTACAGTGAGTTGTAGTTGCATAGTTGGTTATCTCTTGGTGGTGTGCTAGTGGATGTTAGACACACTAGCGCTCTGGCCAGGGTGTGTTGCATTTATGTTGTTGGGATTCTTTCTTGTGGTTTTCCTTGGTGGATAGAACTAGTTCTTGGTTATTTTATATCGTAAAGGATATTCTCTAGAAGAAGGTTTGCTAGGTTTTATCCCCTTGTGTAGAAGGGTTTCCCAAGATGTATATGCTTATGCTCGGGGGTGGCACAAGTAGGTGTCTATGGTTGGGTGGCAATGGTGCAACATCACCTATGGAGAAACGAGCATGCAAAAGAAGTTCAAATTTCTATGGTAAATCTAATGTTAACGAAAATTCAACAAGGACCACATGTGTAACGAGAAAGAATATGCATATAGAGAGGTAAATGTAGTCATTACTAAGGGAGGAATATGTGATTTGGACACATGAATGTATTGGGGTTATTTGGATGAGTGTCTCCTATTTTATAAGGAGTTATTTTGTAGCTCATCTCTCTTATATGTTTTGGAGTTGTGATCCACATTAACATCTAGTGTGCATTATGTGTACTTTGGTTTATTATGCTATCTTAAGTATTTGGTACATAATATTTTATTACTTGCTTCTATCAATTTCCCAACTCTTAATCCAAGGAGAGACACCCCATATTTATCATTACATAAATTTATCTTAGAGGGATTTTTACAATTTTCATAATTTCTCAAGAATATAAATGTTGCAAAATCATAAAGTGAGATCCAACAAAAGTGCAATTGATGACTCCATATCATTTTCATTCATATTGAAGAATCATGCTCAGTTATTACTTTTCTCTCAATGGAAATATGCATACAACCTCTATTGTAAGTTTTGTTTCATTTATGTTCACAAATTTTTTACAATTCCCAAGTTTCTTACATTGATTACCATCCATAGGCAATTGTAGGTTAATAACAATTCAAATATAATGACACCATAAATTCAAAAAAAAAAATCTAATGACCTATGTCATCAACCTGAATCAATATAACTAAACAATGATAATGGGTGGGAATCAACATAAGACGTAAGCAATGATAATGTTTTATCAAGAAGCAAATGCAAAATCATTTTTCCATGCTCTTTTGGGAAATAAGGATGAGAATAAGGAGACCCAACACTCTTCTGCCCTATAGTTGGAAGTGATTGCAGATGGATCATGCATTGCGGATCAATCGAGGTTGGATCTATGCAATGAGGAGTTTTCTTAGTTGTTTCATGTGACAAAAGATGCCCTTCATTGGCCAACATTTTAAGTTTTCTCTATGTTCAGAATGTTTTGTATAGATTCATTGATTTGGAATAAGTTGTTTAGCAATGCACTTGCCATGTTACTCAGTTTAGAGTTTGAGTAGGTAGCCAAAAGGTTTTTTGAAACAACTAGAACTTCATAATTTTGATAATGGGTTGTAACCATCAACTATATTGTTTGTATTACGATGTCATCCATCTCTATTGTATCTTTGTATGATACAAGGATACCGGTCACTGTTAAAAAAGTTATCTTTAATATTCATATTAATTTAAAATTATTAAAAAACTAAAAAACTTAAAACTAAATTAATTTATATTTTTAAAAATATTATAACTATTTTAAAAAAGCTATCTTTAATATTCATATTAATTTAAAGTTATTAAAAATTTTATAAACTTAAAACTAAATTAATTTATATTTTTAAAATATTATAATTAATTTTCTAACTATGCACTCATTTTATTAACATTAAATAAAAAAACGCATTTATTTTATTTTAAAATATAAAATCATTTCATTTATCTCAATAAATTAGTATAAATTCTTAAATTAACTTTCTAAGAGATTCCCATCCAATTTAGTCAAATTTAATTACATGCTATGAAGCAAACTATCAAGTTAAATATTATTGTGGTCACATCATTAACCAAAGCCATG
>ML851134.1:0-16856 GCA_009831015.1 Picea engelmannii
CCTCCGGTAAGAACCAGTGAGAGGAGCTATTGTTAGTCTAGGTATAGATTCTAAAAGATTATGTAATGAGGGAACTCACAAATCTCTTCTAGATGTGACAATGAGTGAGGAAGCATCATTAAAAAATCAGATAATCGGTTGCGTCCTAAATATGAAACATCTCTTCATGTTAACATTGTGAATAGCTCTCAACTTCGAGAGTGATGGTCTTGCTAGTGGGGGAGACGAAGATCTATATTCTACCTATGAGATGGTTGAGTTGGTGAGGAATCTCTGGCCATGGCTTGCATATGAAACAATGTGGCCTTAGAACCACGATTTGAACGTCGTCACCTTCTTATTTTTATTGAAATTATTTTCTTGTAGAATCTGTGCTGGTAGATGGGCATTTAAATTTGATACCAGAGAGTATGCAATGAAAGTGGACAACTGAAATGCACCATAGTCGAATGGTCGACGAGCATGATACCAAAGAACGGGGTCATGGTCTTCGCTATTGACAAGTGAGTGTTGGACCATATCTGTCCATTTCGCATTGTTCAAACAACTATTGGTTTGTCCGTTTGAAATAATCTGGAGGGGCACTACACAATGCCCTTACTCCTCTTTGTGTTTGATCTTGAGGTCATAAAGCCTTGCAATTGCAGAGCGGACTGTCAATCGCTGATGGAATAGAGGCGCGTGATTTGGTCTGCCCGTCGAAGAGATTCACGTAGGAGTGGAGAGGCATTTTCATAAATATTTTTTTATTTAATTTCTGAGCATAGTAGCAAGTAATTTAAGCTTCATGAAGAAGGGAACGACAGGCTAGGGTTTTGCACAGAAGGGAATCATATGCTAGGGTTTCATGAAGAAGGGAAACATAGACTAGGGTATGAGAAGAGAGGCTGGGTCTAATCAATCTGGGTTATTGTTACTAAACCCGTGAAAATCCATGGAAAAAACTCTTCCGTTGAAACCCCGATGGAGATGGTTTCAAATTTTCTGGCAACTTGAACGTGAATAAAGAGGCATCCTGTCTTCTTCGGGAAGAAGGAATAACACTGAAAGGATGCGTAAGAGGGAAGGGAGGCACAAATGATGGTAGAATTGCAGGGATGGCAGTTAATAGACAGAGGTGTTTTTTGCACGAGAAGAAAAACCTCCCAAGGAATGATGCTATGGACAACTATGATAGCGAATCAGTCCTTCAGGCCCTAAGGACTGAGTGGCTCTGATACCACTGATGGACACACAAAATAGAGATAAGTGTGGATTTTCTTTCTCATTGTGACCCTTCAATTCATTTTTCATGATGTTTTGGACTTTAAAATATGTTCATATTCTCCATGGAGAATCTTATCTTCACAAATATTTTGGACAACAATTTATTTACCAAATCCATAATTCATCTCTTCTTGAAAATTCAAGTCATTATGTTGATTGAATTCTACAACTTGAGGGTTGGCTTAATAGAGGGTTGGCTCAATAGATCTAGATTCAGATGTGATTTTATCATGTTTGTTTTTGGTCATTTGGTTTGATTCTCTTGATTCCTTCAGAACAAAGCTTAGTAACAACCGCTCGTGGTTTACCCAGTTTACCATATATGAAATATGGAAAAATATTAAAAGATACCTTTTTGAAACATGAAAATAAATTATCCTTTATTATAATACTTTAAACATGTCCTAAAAATGATGCTCTCAAATATATCTTTCTTTTATTTATGAAAAAAATCTTGTTTACATGCATTCCCTCTTCCCATTTTTCAAATATCTCTTCATCAAAATTGAAGATATAAGAAAAAGGAACAATCCCATTAAAATGTTCATGAACACATACCATTAATGAAGATTCATGAGATATTTGAATATTTTGGGAGTCAAGATCAACTTCATCTTGCTTAACTTGTTGATTAAAGGAAGCTACATAACAACTCCTTGAAAATCACTAAAGGAATTTATGACTAAATCATCTTTCCAATAATTTATTAAATAATCATCTATTGTAAAAGGAATAACATTTTGATGATTTGAAGTTCCAATATATGCCATCTGCATTCCTTTCAAGATGAAATATTCTGGTTGACATTTAATATTTCGAACTCTAAAAATATAGACATATGCATTTTCTTGTTCTTCTTTCTCTTTTTTGGTTGTTTATATTTCAATCCACATAAATTATATGATTTATCAACTTTCCACAAGTCTTTCCTTTTGGTCCATATAACAAAAAAATATCTTTAAAATCAATCCAAGAACATATGAAATCAATTGCCAAGTATCTAAACCATTTTATGAACATCCTCATGAAGACATCATCATGTTGAATTTCAAAGTAATTCGTGAAGTCTTGGAAGGGTGCCATATGTTTATCTATTGAAAATCATTCTCTCTATTAAACTTAGGAAGTGTCTTAAGATATTTACAAGGTAAATAATGAAGGGTATATGGCATATTAAGGGGTTTATAACTGTTTAAAACTCAAGGATGAATTTTTGTAGGATGATGATAAGGTATACCAGTGACTAGAGAAGATGATATTAATATTTCTTTCACAAATGATTTACAAAGTTGATTTCTTGTTAGAGGAACATGTATATGGGATTCACTTTCAATAGAGGTTAAAGATATGAGATTCTTATCATGATTCTAAAAAGGTTTACAAAGTTGATTTCCTGTGGGAGGAACATGTATATGGGATTCACTTTCAATAGAGGTTAAAGATATGAGAGTCTTATCATGATTCTAAAAAGGAAATAATACAAGAAAAGGGAAATATTTCTTTCTGAGGAAGGTATAGTTTTGGATTTATAGTTTTCCCAATATGCAAAATAGAGAAAAATATTTTTGAACTATAGAGGAAAAAATAGCAAGGGAATAATTAGTAGAACCAAAAATTAATCAATGAAAGTCATTATAGTATTTTATTTCTTTTCCAACAAGGTTCATTTCTGAGTGGAGTCTTGAAATTTTGATTGGAGTTGCCAAGTGAAACTTCTAAACTAAAAGTGTTCTTTGAAAATAAAACAACCTATTATTGTCTATCGTTGTTCACCTTCAAGAGTCATAACTTGTCGTTGTAGTATCACAAGGAAATATTTCTTTTAACTCCATCCTTGGTAATGGTGCCTATATTTGGATGTTGTTATTCAGGTTTTTCCTAGATAAGGAACATGGCCAACGCATCCTATGGAGGAAAATAACCTCCCCTCTTTAGGCCTCAAGATGCATCTTGGGCCAAAGGGGGTAACCCTATTATATATTCAATTGTTGACTATTTCAATGACACTTCAACCACATAACTCTCATGAAAACTTGAATTCCAAATTATAGTGATTGTGGGGTTTAATAAATGATGTTGGAGAAAATGTGAAAACTATAGATAACAACCCAATTCTAAATCTTTGAAATAGGGATTTTCCATTGGGAACCTTTATCCAAAATTGCATATATATTAAAATATTTGATGGAAGATTTAAAAAAAATGTCACAAAAGCCAGTGGGAATGGCACAAAAATCCTTGGCATTGAGGAATAATAGAATATCAGAAATGATAATGAGGGTGGAAGTCATTAGAATTTATAATTAGAAATAAAATGTGTGGAAATATTCAGATGAAACAATAGTATGCAAGAAGGCATATTGACAATCTTTAGATGAACCCCGTAGTCCAACAATAGTTATAAATATTGAATAACCTTGATCTTTAACTAGGGTCTCTTTAATACTAACATGAAGTAATAAATAATGTACCCATTGAAAAGTATTTAAAGACGAACACCCAAATTTAAATCTTAAAAAAAAATCAATACAAGACACAAGAAATAACATGTATTTTTAACGAGTCATCACTTGACATAATATTTAAAGGAATCTATAAAGATAACATTGAGAATAGGTGTGCACTATTCATATTTATGTTCATACAAAATAATAAAAAATGTACGACCACTTAAGAGAAAATATTTCAATGTAACATCCCACATCTTAACCAAGGAACATTACTTGCGAAAAATACACATAAATTCGATTTTTTTTTTTTTATGTTAATTAATTCCTCTATATTACCAACTATGAATTAAACACATATTTAACTAGATTTTGATACCCATAATTAAATGCATATAAAATATTCTAAATGAACATAATGCGACCAAATAATCATCTACATCATCACATAAAAACCATTCTCGTGCATAGGGTAAAAACACAACCATAAAACTCATAAAATAGTTAAACACTTATCTTTTTAAAATGTTTATGTAACAATGTTCTTGGGACGGATGTTCCACCCTGATCCAAGTGGATATTGGTGGCCACCCACCTATTCCAACTCGCTCCTCTTGACAGTTTTTAGTTCAACACGTTCTTCTGTACTTCTTTGTAGTTGTGGGTTCTACACTTCTGGGGTTGTCTGAAGCCCTACACATATTCCAGGTGCAGACTGGTGGCTACCCACCTAATCCAACTGGCTTATTTTGTAATTTTTCATGTCAACACATCTTTCTGTACTTCTAGGGTCATTTTGGGGCCCTAAATAGTGTATTTTTTGTCTTACCATAGTCAAATTATAAATATAGTCAAATTTTGACAAAATAATGTGTTGTTCTCGAGAATACCTTTCCAACAGGCTATCACATGCCTAAACGAAGTTCGTATGAAAAATTTACGACCCTAGGAAGTTGAGGTACCAACTTACCCATCGAGGACCACATAACTTTTGGCGTTTCATTTCCTAGGGTTAGGTTTTTAGATGTCTAGGGTTTTGGAATTCATGAGTAATGTTAAAAAGGCCTTTGGAGCCTCATTGTAATCAATCTTCTTAGAAGGATGTGCGTAGCAGCCAAATTTCTTCTCAGAGATAGCTACCACCATTCAAGCAAGTTGTTTTCAGTTCTGTAGTTTTGCAATTTCAGCCTATTTCATTTATTCAATAGAAGTTATTTCTCAGTGGATATCTATTGTTGTTCTCCATATCTCTGTGTTATTATATTTAGTTTGTTATTCATTTTGTTTCGCTCATAAATCCATATCACATCCAAACATATAATTTTTTTTCTAAATCTCAACAGTAAGTCACCCCTGAGATGGGCTAGGAATCCACAAGAGAAGGGTGCCTGTCAAAGTCTATTATGTTATCACATGAAGTTTTCAAGGGTCACAACAAGTTATCCAAATCTTTTTCTTGCATAAGAAACAACCATAAGAACAAGCGCAACATTCATAGCAGTCTATTTTGCGCTAAAATACAAGTAGCGATAGGTTCAATTTTCAACGACAGAGATCCCAGGATCAGTTCAGATCAGGGGCTCGCATGTATTCGACATGTCAAAATTGTGCAAGGATTAGCAATTAAACAGAAGTCCCGAAGTAAATTTGAGCCATTGAAGGATGAGGACACGTGGCACCAGATCTCACACTTTGGGAATTCGACACTTCAGAGAATTGCCCGAGAAAGCAGGTGAAAAAGGCTTGAATCCCGAACTCCCAAAGTAAATCTCGACCGTCCAAATCAAGAGGCCACGTGTCACCAGATCTCTCACTTCGAGAATTCAACACTTCAGAGAATTGCGTGAACAAGCATGAGAAAAAGGCCCGAAGCCAAAACTCTCGAAGTAAATCTCGGTCGTCCAAATCAAGAGGCCACGCGTCACCAGATCTCTCACTTCGGGAATTCGACACTTTGGATAATTGTAAGAGTTATGCATTGGAAAGGCCTGAGGCCTGAACTCATGAAGTAATTGTGAGTCATTGATCTTCATAGAAAGAAGCAGGGTCCATCCAAGAGCGGCACATGGTAACAAAAGCAAGGCTTTCCGAGATCACAGATCGCAGCCAGATCAATGACCACACTCCATTGTGGGGACACAACATGCTCAAACAATAACATTCTTGAGAGGTCCCTCAATCAAAACTTTGGTATAGTGAAAGGGATATGTGGAAGAAGGTGGTGGATTGAGGGATCAAAAGAGATTTGAATCCAAGCCGCCTTTCATGGCCCTGAAATCACGTTCTTATATAGTGTCTAATCCAAAAACATCGCATGGTGGTCCCCTAGGCGTTGAGCCTCGTCCCGATCTCGAGGAGGATTCAGTTAATGGAAAAGGACTGGTAGCTGAAACCTCAACTTAGTCCATAAATTGAAGGCATAGAAGCCATGGCCGAGAGGACTATAATTTCGTCCTCCAGTACCACAGAGGGCAGAAAGGCCCATGCTGATTTGAGTTTGTGTCTGACACATGAGGATACATGCACAACCTGACAGAGGAATGTGCAGATGAAAGAATTAAATGCGATAACCATGTCACACTCCTGACAGTTGTGGACTATTCTGATTATAAATAGTCCAGTTTAGATTTTCTAAAGGAATAGGGTGTTCTTCATAGGCTAGAGAGTCGAGTGAGTTTCAGTAGCAGGGCTTGGTAATTTTTTCAGTTTGTATGCCTGAGGTTTGGATTGTAAATATATGTTATTTAATATTCCTTTGAATCATTTTTATTAGACCTTCTTCTTAGTTTGTACGCTATTTTCTGTTTTCCTTCTTGTCTGAATGTAATCTCTTTGATTTATGGATTCCTGAGGTGATGGAGGTTCTGTTTCTATCATGCCCATATTTCATGGTTCGTCATATTTTCTTTGGTTTCCTTCTTGTCTAAATGTAATCTCTCTGATTTATGGATTCCTAACGAGATGGAGTTTTTGTTGCTATCATGCCCATCTTTCATGGTTCATTATATTTTTTTATTTATTTTTCTCATTGTCTGGATGTAATCTCTTTGATTTATGGATCCTTGAGGCGATGGAGGAATTGTTGCTATCATGCCCATGTTTCATGGTTCACCAGATATTTTTTGTCTTCTTCTCCTCATCACCACATTAATCCTTTTATCTGATAGGTGGTTTAAATTCCTTCCTTATCCACGATACTTATGACTTCATAGCCCAATGGTCTTGAATTGATTTGTAGTTACTTCTGTTATCTTTTCCTCTCTCTACAGTTTCACTGATCCAGCTTCTCAAACCATTTTAATCCTTTTACTTTATCTTGATGGGTACTAGGATTATCCTCTTGCAGTCAGAGGGTGACTCTCAGTGCTAACATTAATGGTGCCTTTGTCGGGGATGGAAGTGAAGATATCTTTCCTAGGAGAACGACAATGAATAGATCCAGTTTTAGATGGTGAACTGAAGCTAGACATAGTATTTTTATTGTTATCTTTCACCATGGCGACTCCATTGTTCGAAAATCTATTGGCAACTCCAATGGATTGAAATGGACAAGATTTTAGCTCAGAGGTATGCTTTCTGTGACTTTTCAAATATATTTGGTTTCCCTAATCCAATACCTAGTATAGATGAATGGGAAAATAGCCTTCCCAAGTTTCGAGGAGAAGAGTGGGAGGTACCAGATGAACATTTGCTCGTTTTTCATGATTTTATTCATCGAATTTGTATCGTGCATGAAGATGTTCAGATTAATATTTTCAAGTATTCATTAGAGGGGATTCTTCATGATTGGTGTTTATCTCTTCCCATTTCAAGCATCAGCTCTTTGATAGGTTTTCACACATCTTTCCATTCATTTTGTAAATATTATTTTTCAGCTAAGTATATTTATGAAAATGGTTGTGATGAGTTTTCTTTTCTTTAGAAATATTCTGCTAGTCATGAAAAACAGATTTGTAATGAATCATTTATTGTGGAAGAAAGCATTTTCCATGAAGATCAAGAGGTGTTGAATGATATTCACTATGATATAAATAAAATAGAAAAATCTAACATCATATCAGATGTTTCTCTTGTTTTAAAGGTTCATGAAGATCAACATCTCTCTTTTGAATATTTTGATGACGAAGAGCAAGTGTATTTTGTAGTATATATTTCTCCTGACTGTGAAGCTGAGATAGATGATAAGCTAGTTAAAAGAACTAGGGGATATTTCTCTCTAGTTTTTCCTAGCTTTTTAGATTTGAAGGCAGATGTTTTTTGTTGTCCTTATGGAGAGAATTCAGATGATATTTGTGTTCTTGAAACAGATATTTTTGGAATCCCTTCTTATGATGATGAAGTTGTTTCAAATGTTGACCAAAAACAACCATTTTTTGATGAATATCCCAGCGAATATGACAAAGAGCAGAGTTTTTTCATGGATTCTTTGGAAACTCGTAGCATGGTTCATGTATATGATGATTATGAATTCGATCCTTGGGAGGGCCATGAAGGAGAAAATGAAGAGCTAAATTTGCAACTCATCTCATCTTCAACACTTGTAAATGAGCAAATATCACCTGGGCTTAGCTAACCTGCATCAATCCTTTATCTCCCTGTACACTCTGAGAACACCAAACAATAGGTAAGCAATGATGCAATGAAATAAATAATGTATTACTAGTTTAACTTACCTTATTATAAATTTTATGACCCTGTGGGGTTATATATGGAGTTGAGTTTTCCAAAAGCATTGGAACCTACAAAATTATTCATCTTATCATCATTTGGGGGTATTGCCAGTGTTCCAAAACATGTTTTCATTATTCTATCATACTTCCCTTACCTTTTGTTGATCATTTGCAGTCATAAGAAGAGTTATGTTACCAAACAATCTAGGTGGCTATGGTGGAAGTTTTCTTTCACCTGGCACATTGTAAAAAATCAGTTAGTCTAGGATTGTACATAAATAATCTCCTTCTAGAGAACATGTGTTTCTTTTATTTTTGTAAGTAGAATAGTGTATATATCATCATGTTGTCTTCAACAAAATGTATTTTAGCTCGGATCCACAACCCAACAACTAAGGCACTGGAACTGCACATTCTTGGAAGCTCATAGGGAGCATGCCATCCCCTGTGGAACCAATGTTATCACACGTAGTTGTCAAGGGTCACAAAAAGTTGTCCAAATATTTTTCTTGCACAAGAAGAAACTATAAGTGCAAGCGCAACATTCAGAGCAGTCTATTTTGGGATGAAATACAAGCAGTGACAGGTTCAATTTTCAATGGTGGAGATCCCAGGATCAGCTCAGATCAACGGCTCGCATGTATTCAACATGTCAAAATTGTGCAAGGATTAGTGAGTAGACAAAAGTCCCAAAGTCCTGAAGTAAATCTGAGCCATTGAAAGCTGAGGAAATGGGACACCAGATATCACACTTCGAGAATTCCACACTTTGGAGAATTGTGTGAGAAAGCAAGTGAAAAAGGCCTAAAGCTCGAACTCCCGAAGTATATCTCGGCCGTAAAAATCAAGAGGCCACGCATCACCAAATCTCTCACTTTGGGAATTTGACACTTCAGAGAATTGTGCGAGCAAGCAGGAGAAAAAGGCCCAAAGCCCAAACTCCCAAAGTAAATCTCGGTCGTCCAAATAAAGAGGCTGCACGTCACTAGATGTCTCACTTCATGAATTAAACACTTCAAAGAATTGTAAGAGCTATGCATTGGAAAGTCCCGAAGCGCGAACTCCCGAAGTAATTATGATTCGTTGATCTTCACAGTAGGAAGTAGTGTCCATCCAAGAGCGGCATGTGGAAACAAAATCTAGGCTTTCCCATATCACAGATCACGTCTAGATCAATGACCATGCTCCATTGTGGGGACACAACATGCTCGAATGATAAAATTATTGAGCGGTCCCTCAATCGAAATCGTGGTATAGAGAAATATATATGTGGAAGAAGGTGGTGGATTGTGGGCTCAAAAGCGGTGTGAATCCAAATTTCCTTTGACAACCCCACAATTATGTGCTTATATAGCGTCTAATCCAAGAGCATTGCATGGAGGTTCCCTAGGCGTTGAGCCTCGTCCCAATCCTGAGGAGGACTCAATTAATGGAAAAGGATTGGTAGATGAAACCTCGGCTTAGTCCATAAATTGAAGGCATAGAAGCCATGGTCGATAGGAATAGACTGTCGGCATGTGGTACCACAGAGGGAAAAAAGGCCCATGTTGATATGAGTTTGCATCTGACATAGAAGGATACACACACAACCTGACATAGGAATGCGCAGAAGAAAGGATCAAACGAGATAGCCATATCACACTCCTGCAATTGTGGACTATTCTGGTTATAAATAGATCAATTTAGATTTTGTAAAGGAAGAGGGTGTTCTTCATAGGCTGGAGAGCCGAGTGAGTTTCAGTAGAAGGGCTCTGCAATTTTTTCAGTTTGTATACCTAAGGGCTTGGATTTTAAATATATGTTATTGAAGATTCCTTTGAATCACTTTTATCAGAACATTTTCCTTCTTGTCTGAATGTAATCTCTCTAATTTATGGATTCCTGAGGCGATGGAGGTTTTGTTTCTATCATTCCCATCTTTCATGGTTTGTCAAATTTTCTTTTTTTTCCTTCTTGTCTGAATGTAATCTCTTTGATTTATGGATTCCTGAGGCGATGAAGTTTTTTCTTCTATCATGCCCATCTTTCATGGTTCATCATATTTTCTCTGTTTTTCTCATTGTTTGTATGTAATCTCTTTGATTTATGGATCCCTGAGGCGATGGAGGATCCATTGCTATCATTTCCATCTTTCATGGTTCACTAGACATTTTTTTTCTTCTTCTCCTCATCACCACATTAATCCTTTTGTCTGATAGGCAGTTTAAATTCCTTCCTTATCCATGATACTTTTGACTCCATAGCCTAATGGTCCCGAACTAATTTGCAGATACTTATGTTATCTTGTCCTCTCTCTACAGTATCACTGATACACCTTCTCAAACCATTTTAATCCCTTTAATTTATCTTTATGGGTACTGGTCTTATCCTCTTGCAGTCATAGGGTGACTCTCAATGCTAACACATTCACAACTCAATATCTCACAACCCACTAGTACTCTCATACAACTATCCCTAATTTCTTCCAACTCTCTTCCTCTAACCCACTGAACCCAAGGAATGTACCCCTTCACTTCTCTCAATCCATAGAGCATCCCATTTGTTTATCATTGTCTCTCTGGCACAAGTAACTAGGAAAATATTTGTTGGGATCTCAAGGGAACTCACTGCGATGAAAACTACCAGGAAAACAACAAAACACTTGTTTTTACAGAGAAACTCAGACATGAATTCACTCTTCATACCTAACAACTTGACTCTTCAATATTAAGTTCCAGAACACTCCAAAAATGCTCTAGCATGCTCTATAATTTTCCCAACCTTCTTGATCTAGCTCCAATTCTCTTCTTCCCTACTCTATGCTTGTTGTTCATGTAAAAAATAATGTGAAAAGCTTCCCATTTCTACCATTCGAATTTTCTCTATTTTCCCAAGATAGTTGACTACTCACTTTGTTGAATGTTGATTGAAATTCAGCCAATAACTATGGGATGTGACTTCTGTTAGCGCTCTGTAAATTTCCTAGAGGTTATTCAGAAGAAGAAATCTAAGTGAGGTAACTTTATCCAACCGCTTTTGAAGCTAGGATCTAGCCCTTCCAACTTCAGAGAGGGATCTCTCTATATGATTTAGATATGTTTCAAATTTTTAAATATTAGGCTAGGTAAATAAATAAGTCGGTTTTGTTGTTGTAGTGTTTTTTGAGTTGGTTGAGATAGTTTATGCATCCATTGGGCTATGGGGTCCATGTCGTAAAGATGAAATCCGAACCAGAAAAACAAAGGGACCTTTCACAGGGCGAGATAATTTAATCACTGGATTCTTTAGTAGCAATAAATGAGGAATAGCAGAAAAGATGAGAAAGACAATTACAACAAAGAAGCAGTTAAGAATTTCTTTATTGCAAAATGAGAAGATAAAACACTTAAATCTTTCAAGTCAGAAATAGGGTATATGAGATAAATCCTGCAACGTTCATTACTTCCAAAGATTAGATTTAGAAATAATGTGATAACAAAGCGAGAATAACATTCAACTTAGAGAGAAAAATGTCACCAGTGAATACATGCAAGAATCCTATAAAGTGCCTCTTTGTATTAATGGAAGATCTCTTCAAAAATATTACAGTCTAATAGCTTGCAGGGCGTGAGAATCAACAACCCTCAATACTTCAAAAGATGAAGTATTTATAACTCAAAATTACAAATGATCCTGTCATCAATGACCAGGACGTGCTAAATCTATTTTTAGCCTAACTAACTTAACAAATTTCGGAAATCTAGGAACTGCTTGATGATGTGTCACAACTGCATGTTGTTTTCTGTGTGGACCATTGGTGAGGCCTCTACACAACCTCATCTGACTGGACAAATGAATGGGTTGGGACAGCTCATCAGCTACTCGATCAGATCACAGAGTTCTTCCCACCGAAGATGACTGGGCACATTGACTTTGAGTAGCCTTCGATAAACTTCATCCATTTCTGTGTACTTGGCGAAGGTAGGTTTGGTGACGAAGATGTATCGAATTTCATGCTGAATACTGATGTCCCACTAAAGCACATCTAGAAACGCCTTGCTAGTGATGCTACCTTGAATTCCTGAAAACTTTGAACTGTCCTTAGCCACATCGGCCAGTCTCTTTTTGTAGTCTGGGAGTGTCATCAATTTGTCATTGATTACCTTCAGATCAGGAAGACCTTTCTCATGTAGAGGCTCAGTCTTACTAAAAAACCTTTGTACCCCTAGGTCCATGGCCTGAACCTTTTCTTACAGCTGAAGCATTAATCCTCTCTTAGTCAAAACTCTTTTGACCTCAAGGATGGTCTTTGTTCTATCCTCAATTTTAAGCTCTTCCAGCTCCTCCCTGGTCTTAGAATTTAGGAACTTGATGATTTCATTAGCCTATGTAGGCATCTCTCCCAATTCCGATCTGATCTTCTCAATGGCTTGTTTGCTTCTCTGCACCAATTCATTCTTCTCAAACATGATCTGTATCATGGGCCATATCTCGTTCATAGATTTGGTGATGTTTGTCCAGACACTTTCTTTAACCTCAGCCAAAGTTTTACTGGCCACTGTTTGCTTCCGGAGCTGTTGTAACTCTTGTTTGAGTTGGTCTGACACCTGCTTTTCTTTGGAGAGGCTGATCTGAAAGGAAGATTTGAGTTCCTGAAGGTTCTCAATCTCCTTTTTGAGCCTGTTGATCTATGTTTCCTGTAGGTTCATCTTTTCCATAGACTTATCCAATTCGGCTGTCTTTTCCAAGGATGTCAATGGAGTCGCATATGGGACTTATGTTACTGACGTTGTGCTCACTCCCGACAGTGGAATGACACTCAATGGAATGACTTCCATTGGCTTCATTTGTTATTTCTCTTTTACTAGCTTCTCCATCTCAACTTCCATTTCCTTTAGTTGTACATTCTGCTCCATGAGTAGTTTGAGCATTTCATCTTTTTCTCCTTCTGTCTCTGCTATCTCCTTCACCAGTGAATCCTATGTTGGCGACAGTTTCAGTTGTTTCCTTAAGGAGGCTATGTCAACATTTTTATTTTTAATCATCTCCTCAGTTTCTTTCACATTCGAAGGATCGTAACCGATCTTGAGGACCAGTTCCTCCAAAGTCTTAATCCTGTTGTCCTTGGCAAAAGATGATATCTTTTCCAACTTCAACTATGTTTGGACGTTGTTCAGGAACACTTGCAATTTGGATGCAGTCGTGGAAGCATGCGCCAATGTATAGAAGACCATTTCCCCTATTTTCTTGTGTAAATCCATCTGATCGGCCGGATGCACATCCTTAGTCTGGAATTCAAAGGTGGCCCTTTTGCAATAAGTGATTACCTTTGGATTTGGCACCTGCGCTTGGAGGAATGCCATATGCATTCTGCCCTTCTCAGTGTAAAATGTCGATAGCAGCCTATGTTGTGCGGTCGACGTCTGCTTCCAGAACTGGGCGCAAGTGCTGCTAGTCAGGGTCTGGTTCCTTTTCTTGATCAGATCATATTTTTCAAAGATGCCCAGCTTCGGTCCTACCTTGCTTGGCTGGGTGGTCGATGGAGTATCTGTATATTTCTTCGGCAACGCTGAGGTTATGATATGCTGGAGGCTTGCACTGAGGGGTGGCCTATCAACCTTGGTCACTGTAGTAGACGAAACTTCCTTTTCCCCAGTCGGGTCAAGAGATGAAATGGTTTTAGACCTCTTGGTATGCAATTGGAATTCTTTTGACGACACCTCAGTGACAGGCGGAGATAAATCTTGCCTAGGCCTTTTCTCTTTCGGAACCTGTGGTGTGGTTGTTTGCGATATAGTGGCCGGGGGATCTTGCTACTCTACTTGGACCAAAGTGTTTGGTTCCCATACTGTCTAGTTTGAAAATTTCTCGACTTCGGGCCTAGATTCATGGACATATGGGATATTCTTGTTTTTCACCCTCATCTCAGAGATAATCCCACACGGATTGTAGTGCCATGGGAAGCTCGTGATGAACTTCATTTCCTTCAGCAGCTTGTCTTCCTCCTCTCCGGCACCACGATTGTTGCAGATGAAAGAGCCAATCTTCCCTTTGATTCTGAGCTGTTGTTTTTTCTTTAGAGACACAAAATGGATATCATCAGAGTTTATCATCTGCCTTATATACTCCAGAGAAAAAATTCTGACAGGCAGGTATTTAGGAAGCTTGTATGGGGCCAAATCGCACCCATATACTCTGATCTCAGTGTGATCTTGGTATAAATACCAATCACCCGTCTTGGTGTGCTCCGAAAGATGCAGGATCCTCTGAACTTCATCGTTAATACTAGGCTCGGGCCTGCCGCTAAGCATACTTACCACTGGATGATAGAATTGCTCAATGAACTGCTTGAAACTGAACTCTGTGGAGTTATTCTTGAGCAAGGAGGTCCATGCGGTCACTGCCTAGGGTCTACCATCTCCATCCATCTTCTGCATGGAAAAAGCAAATTTGTCTGCTTGGAAGAAAACGAACAAGTACGCCAGTATGGAAGAATAACGGAGCATGCCTTCCGTGGCGAAATTGACAAACTATTTGTGAATATTGTTCGCCAGGAACGTGCTGAAGTCGAACTGGGTAGTGGGCTTCTCATCGGTAGAGAAGATGGAAAAAAATCCCAGAATGGGTTCATCTACCCACTGATCTGAATAGTATCCTAACAAGGCGCATAGGGACGAGATGATCTGGTTTCCTTTGGTTGAAAACATGGAAGAAGGATAAGGGGGGTTTGTAGAGGGAAATTGAGTAGATGGTGGGAGGAAAAGCTCAAATATTTGAGCTCTTTGGGGGAAGGTCATTTTCTGGTATAATTCTGTGAGAATTTCCAGGTTAAAAGATGATGCGGAGTCAGCTCGGGGTATTTGCATCATTTGGTCAATGGTTTCTGGCGTGATGAGGAACATAATTTCTCAAGACGAGGAAACGACGACTCTTTGCTCGGGAATGTAGTGGGCTTGGAATTTGAGGGCAAACTCTGGAAAAGAGTGAATCTAAGGAAAGAGATACAGGGGTAGATTGGACTCCCAGAGTCCAATTTCGTCACTCTGGTCCAGGAAAACTTCTTTGAGCCATGACTGGAGGTCTGTGAAATCGAAATCACACTTAGTATCTGTGATTAAGCGATCTTTGTCGGCCAGTGGGATCCTGTCAAGGTCGATAGGAGGCGGGAGAAATAGATTCTCCTCTCATTCTTCTTGTTTTGACTTTGGCGCCATTATTGCAACAGTACCTGCAAGAAAACAAAGTTAGCGGGGACGACTGTAGATGGGGGCAACTGACTGTAATGGAGGAGAAACAGTGTAAATTTCTCTGGTGCGATGAGTGGGTAAATGGTGAAAATAGGAAGAGTGAGGGTAGTTTTGAGTAAACGGGTGTCCGTTGGGTGCGGGAGACAGGTCAGCTGGTTAACGGATAGGTTATCCAGTAATAAATGGCCAACGGATCATTTAGAATGTGAGATGGCAGGTGACAACAACTGAGGGAATACAGACAGGTGAAGTGGCGGTTACCGATTGGGGTAAAAATCATGGTGAGGGGGGCTTGCCACCAGCGAATGAGGGGGAAGGACTGACATAAATTATGGGATGTGACTCTTTCGGAAAAGGTGGTTGATGACATCAGGAGGTGATGAAGGTATGTCAGATGGTAGGAGGTGGTGGAATTTGAGACCGGTAGATTAATGCCACGTATAGATAGGGGCCTGCCAGAGGAAAGATTTTATTCCAGACCCCCCTCCCCCTCAGTTAAAAGAAGATCAGTCCGGGGGGTCCGAAAAACACCTTGAGCCGTTGATCTGTGCACTTGTTTCTTGGCCGCAGATCTGCGCGCGTTCTTTATCACACATTTCGGACCACCCCCCTCCATTAAAGGCACAATGGACGAGGGGGTCCGGAATCCAATATTGATCATAGATCTACGCGCTTAAACCTGAGCCATCCAGATGTGTGTGGGTCTTATCAGCAATTCCGGACGGCCACCCCCCCGCCCCCCTCCATTAAAGATAGAACGGTCGGGGGGGGTCCGGAAAGATCTGTTCACTGTAGATCTGGGTGCAATCATCCAGACCATTGATATATGAATGGATCATAAGTGAGGGCGCGGAAAATACATGCACCAAGAAACTTAGGATAAGTGCATTTCACGAGTTTTTTCCCAAGGCTTCTCATGTCTACACCACCAAGGGGTTAGCCAAACAACCTTTTAGGTATCCAAATCATGGTGTAACATTGATCATCAAGCTGGTTTTATTGAAGTAAAGACACTAGCCTATATTCTAACCTAGTTTCCTATGACAATTAACCCAGATTAGACTATTGGGTTAAGAATTTACTCTACCCTGGGGCTATCTGACCAAGATTAGACAGTCTGGCCATATTTATTCACTAATCTACCCTAGATCGCTTGGCTAAGATTGAACAGTTTAGCCAAGCTTATTCACTAATCCTATCAACATCAATTTAAAAAGAACTTGGCCATGCTTGAAAGGTATGGACCAAGTTACTATTATTGCATGGGG
>ML851136.1:13481-26133 GCA_009831015.1 Picea engelmannii
TATATTATAACTCATGACATTTTTGTGCTTGATTTATCACTATTTTGGTTTATGATGAAGCACAAAGGTAGGTATCATGGGACATTGCTGGATTGGCTTCACTGGTTGTTTGACTACACCAACATCCAGCCAACAGGTAAGTATCGGTAAGTACTTCACTTTATATTCGCATTTATGATTGCTTTATTTATATAGATACATATGCTGGGGTGGCGTTCTGCCTCTATCGAGTTGATCAGGTCTGCAGGTTATGCCAAAGATGCTGAGGTTCTCATGCGCTCTATGGTGAGCACATGTCCCCGAGTTGGAGTGAGATGTTATCCTCGATTTCTAGGGATAACTAGGAGATCATGTCTCGAGGCCCACAGGTCCTAGACATGGAGTATCGAGAGTAGGATTGACCTGAGCATGGCCCTGGAGGGCCCATCCTTTTCTTTCGTAAGATTCGTCTTGTCAGCAGCATCAGCATCCATCACTATCGGCTTGGTCTTGTATCAGAGAAGGCTCTTGCTCCATGAGGTAATTGGTCCAGGTATCATGGTATGTGTCACTTTTGATCATTATGACCTTTAAATGTATGCATCTGATCCCTTTTATCTCTGACAACTGCTTGGATCTTACATTGGCCCACTTGACCATGCTTGGGGAGATTGATTGGGTGTCCTAGCAAGCCTGTACCCATATGTTTTGGTTTTCCACTAGGGGTTTTTGAAGAGCCATCGTCCGCTCCCATCATACCACCACTTTTCCATCTTATCTCCCGCTCATCTATCCCGTTCCCCTTGTCCGAGCATTAGGATGATCTGTTTGTGGGGTTGCACCTTATCTTGTGGGAAGAAGGGGCTAAAGGCCCAGAAGGTAAAAGAAGCTGGTAAAAGATAAAAGCCTAGAAATAAAACCTCGAGATACTTCGCCCAGGGATCCCCAAGAATGCAATAAAAGGCCTCTCAGCAAGAAATAAGAGGGACCTGAAAAAATAACAAACAAGACCTAATCAAGAGGATAGGGAGTCTCATTATGAGCCAGCCTATTATGTTCATGGGTACCTAACAGCATGACATTGCCACCATCTGGTTACCACGCCAGGGCAATGACCTTTGGTTGCATGGCCAAGGGAAAAGGGGTCTCATCACGAGCCAGCCTTATCATATCTGTGAAAGTACTTGTGGGTAACACCGTTAGCTCTGGTCACCACGCCAAGGCAGTGTCCTTTGGTTAGCCCTTGAATAAAAAGAAAAAGAAGAAGAAAAAGCAAATAAAGGAAAGAATAAAGGCAAGAAAGGGCTTGGAAAAAATTGCATCCATGACGGGTACAACTTGCCTTCTACAAAGGCACCCACAGGTAATATCATGCATCCCTGGCTCTCACTCTACCCGTATGTCTAGAGTCTAGACATCCCTTAGCCACATCACCTCATTTACATGGCTTGGATGAAACCCTTGGAAACTTTCCTTTCCTTATGGATACTTGCCCAATAGGGTGTCTTGTCCTTTTTCTCAACCTTGTATTGTAGGTTATTGTAGAGTCTTTGAGCTATTGAATGATATATCAGGGTTTTTATGCATATGTTTGATAATATTAATGATGAAATGTGATTAACATTGCTATGATCCCTGTGACTAATGAGCCCATGGAGGGCATAGTTTTTGATGTGCAAGACCATGCCCAACGAACAGGTACCATTTGGACAGGTACACATGGGGAGATGATTAGTTCGGACCTCCATGGGGCTGAAGAGCCCATCAGATGGTTATTGAGACCCCGTCAGAGGGGCAGAGATAGGACAGTGTTTGACCGAGGTTTTGCACCGGAGAAGAAGAGGACGTTTCACTAGAGTCACTTTGGCAGAGCCTGGCCTAGGGGGAATGACCCCTTTTCAGTGGAACGTTGGCCTTCGAAGGCTCAGAGCGCCCCCATCCTTACCATGACGTCATCCAGGTTCATGGTCATTCTTGGAGGCTGTGGCATGTTGGAGAAGCCCCTGGGGAGCTAACATTTTTCTCTTGGATGTCTCACTTGCCCTAAAAGGGGCTAGCGCCTCCCTTAAAGGGGATTTTACCTTTATTACAGCTCAGTTCGGGTTTTAACTTGACATTTTAATGTAAAAAATAGTATGATTTTTTTTAAAGCCTTGTCGGCTAATTTTTATGACCTAAAATTAATTAAAGGTCATTGATACAATATATATTGAGGAGTTTTATCCTCATTTTGACATAACACATCACTCACTCTCCTAGTGAGATCTGATTCTTGTGCCCTACTTGGGTATTTCTTCTCTTTAAGTGAGGTTTACTTGTTGAAGGAGGGCATTTCTTGGCATTTTTGGCATTTCTCTTGAAGGAAGGTTTACAACTAGGGTTTGCAATGCTATTTCATGATGATATGTAAGTGTTTTTTCTGCAAAACTTCTTGATTGAATGGTTGTAGTCTTATATTCTTGCATTTATTATAAAATTTGTTGATTTTAAAACCCTAGGGGACAAACACACAATTAGGTCATTGTCTCATGTCCCCTAAAAGAGAAACTTTCAGCCATTCAAGAAGGAAGGAAGAGCCTAGCTATTGCTACACTCTTATTGCTTCTTCCCCTTGTGCTAGTCGTACCTTTAAAAGTCAAGAAGGACGAGACGTCCCAGGCCTAGGTTATCTACACCTAGGGCCATCCTGCTTCTAGGGTTTAGTGATAGGGCCTTGCTTTAGCAACACTCTCCCTCACCACACTCTCGTGTCTTGATTTATCTTTTATTCTAGCCTTTTGCCAAGTTAAACCTAAGGAAGGAGGAAAGACCACAAGGCCTTGCTTAAGTAACACCGGAGTGAGCCTCTTTCCCCTAGGGTTTTGTTTTTGGGGCCCTGCCATTGCAACACTTCAGAACCCTTCCCTCTAGTCCTTAGCCTTTTTTTTCCTTCAACCTTTGTGTCCTCCCTTGATTTGACTCCATTTACCCTTAGGCACTGATCTCAGGCCTCCAACGTTGAAGCGATAGTGGTCAAACAAACTTTCAAACTCTTATAAATTGAAACCCTAACTAACTACTAACCCTAATAAGGCTGACGTCATCCTTGGTTATTCCATCTTGACACAACAAGTTTTCTTATTAAGCAATTGAATGATGTTTTAAGCATTTATTGAATGAGGGATTGATTAGATACATTGATTGCTACAACATCTTGATATTTATTGGTGAAGTAACATTATTCATTGCTATATTAACAAACATTGACTTCGTCAACATTTATTGTTGCAATTGCTTATATTGATATCAGATAGTCTATTGAAGTACTAACCCATTGAATCATAGCTTGCATATATATATTGGTTTTCTTTGTTCCGGGAAGGTGTTCTCATTTGGGCCTACACTTCATTATTGGATGTTTAGTTCGACTGTCTGCTATTGGTGGTGACCTGTGAAGAGGGAATTTCACTTTGACCTTTACACCTTAGCCTCTTCGAAATTCCATCTTACCGAGGACGTCTCCCCTGGGCCTAACCTCCCTAAAGAGAAAGAACCTCCCCATTGTGGTGACATTGGGTGGGGTAGGTTCCTGTTACGCCAGTTTGGCCTCTATCTTCTAGCCTTTTGACCTAGCTACAAACTGTGCGATAACAGGTCCTTACAAGATCATGAGTCATGCAAGTACGAACTCTTTCAACCTTGGAACCATGGAGGGAGAAGCTCTTAAGCTACTAGTGAACGCTTTGCACATCAAGAGTTACTACTCGCCAGCAGCATGACAGGTAAGTGTCGGTAAGTAGGTAGGCATTTTCATTCATTGTATATACCATTGCATTGCATGCTAGAGTAGTTTTCTTTCACACTTGTACATATGATTGCTTTCGTTTTTGTTTTATATATATATGAGCTAGGGGTGATATCACCACCCCAAATGATTACTGATAGTTTATATTGAGATCGAGCAGGTTACAAGTTATGCCAGAGATGTTGAGGTTCTCATACGCTCTACGGTGAGCACATGTCCCCGAGTTGGAGCCAAATGTTATCCCCCACTTTAGGGATAACTAAGGAGATTATGTCTCGAGGCCCACAGGTCCTAGACATGGAGTACCGAGAGCTAGATCAACTTGAGCACGACCCTGGAGGGCCCATCTTTTCTTCCTTTCAGAGCCTCCACTTTGTCTGCAGCAACAACATCCATCACCTCGGCTTGGTCCTGCAACAAAGATGGATCTTGCTCCATGAGGTAATGAATCCGGGTATCATGGTATGTGTCACTCTGATCCTCAAAACCTTTGAATATGTGCAGTTAGTTCTTTTTGTTTCTAACAGGTGCTTGGATCTTATACTTATCCACTTGACCATGTCTGGGGGGAATGACAGGATGCCCTAGTAAGCTTGTGCCCATAGGTTTTGAGTTGCCACTGGGGGGATTTCTGAAAAGTCATCGTCCCCTCCTGTCATACTTACCACTTTCCATATTACTTCCCACTCATCCATCCCATTACATTGGTCCGGCAATTGGGTTGGCCAATCATTTAAGGGTTGCACATTGCCTTGTGGGAAGAAGGGGCTAAAGGCCCAGAAGGTAAAAACAGTTGGCAGAAGATAAAAGCCTAAAAATAAAACCTCGAGATGCTTCGCCCAGGGATACCCGAGAAAGCAGTAAAAATATTCTCAGCAAGAAACAAGAGGAACCCATAAAAATAATAAAACAAGACCTAGTCAGAGGATAGGGGGTCTCAGCACGAGCTAGCCTATTATGTCCACGGGCATCTAGCGGTATGGCACTACTAGCAGCTGGTTACCTCGCCAGGGAGGTGGCTCTTGGTGGCATAGCCAAGAGAAAGGGGGTCTCATCACGAGCCATCCTTCTCATTTCCGTGTAAGTGCTTGTGGGTAACATTGTCGCCACTGGTCACCACGCCAGGGCCATGTCCCTTGACTAGCTTCTTGAAAGAAAAAGGCAATAAAGAAATAAGAATAGAAGGCATGAATGGGCTTGGAAACATTTGCATCCAGGACAGGTGCAACTCGCCTTCTACAAAGGAACCAACAGGTAAGCCTTGCATTTCCCTGATATCATTGCACCCATTATCAAGACATCCCGTATCCACCTCATCCATTAACATGACTTGGATTTTATTTCTCTCGGAAACATCCCATTTCCAGTGGACACTAGCCCAATAGGACGCCTTGTCACTTCCTCCAAACTTGCCTTGAAGATTTGTATAATGTCTTTGAGCACTTGACTGGGTGAAAAGGGTTTTATGCACATGTTTGATAAGATTGATGATTGGATGTGATTGACATTGCTATGATCCATGTGACTTATGAGTCAATGGAGGGTGTATCTGTTGATGTGCAGGATCATACCCGACGGACAGGTACCATATTGGAAAGGTACACATGGGGAGATGATTAGTTCGGACCTCCATGGGGCTGAAGAACCCACCAGATGGATGTTGAGACCTCAGCAGGGGGCAGAGACAGGACAGAGGTGTTTGCACTGGAGAAGAGGAGGACATTCCACAAAGGCACCCTGGTAGAGCCTTACCTAGGGGTTTGTGCCCTCTCCAATGGAACATTGGCCTAGGAAAGCCCATGACACCATCCAACATTACGGACATTTTGGGGAGGAAGTTATGGCAGTTGTGGAACGTGTGGCAGCTTGAAGAGGCCCAATGAGAGCTAACATTTTGCTCCAGGAGGCCAATGCTTCCCTAAAAAGGGCTAACATCACCCTAGAAAGGGCATGACATCTTTACTTTTTCTTGATTAGGGTTTAATTTATGACATTTAATGTAAAATAATATTATTTGGTATTTTGGCCTTGTCGGCCTTTTGGTGACCAAAATTTTATTAAGGTCACTTGGTATTGTATAAGTAGAGAGCCAAAACTCTCATTTTAAACATCATCCTTCTCTCACTCTTGGTGAGGTCTGAAATTTGCGCCCTCCTTTAGGGTTCTTGGCTAAAATTTTGATGCGCACTTGTTGAAGGAGGCTCTTTATTGGCTATTTTCTGCATTTTCTTGGGGGAAGGTTTACAACTAGGGTTTTTCTTAATGAATGGTTGATGAATGCAAGTGAATTTCTGTAATTCTTCTTCATTTGAATGGTTATGGTATCTTTTTCTTGCATTTTAATGGAATTTGCTGAATCAAACCCTAGAGAATGAGCACATGTTGGTGTCCTTGTTTCATGTCCCTACCAACTTATGCTAAGAGCCATTTTAATTTACTGAATATAGAAGTTAGAGCCTTGCCATAGTAACACTCTACCCTTTACTCTTCTAGCCTAGCTATTTTTTTTATCTTTTCATTGAGCTAAAGAAGGAGGAAAACGCACTAAGGCCTAGGGTTTCTACACCTTAGTGAGTCATTTTCCCATAGGGTTTGATTGATGAGGCCTTGCCTTAGAAACACTTCATCATTAAACTCTTTTTTCTTTAGCCCTATCACTATTATTTTGGCACTTCAAATTTTGTATCGTTTTTACTCCATTTTCCCTAATAATGCACTGATCTAGACCTTCTATGTTTGAGTACTTTGATCACAACCTCTAAATACTCTTGTACAACCTTTAACTCCTTCTAACCCTAGCTTAGACTAACAATTACTAACCCTATTGCTGTTGTCATCTATTTGTGCTATAAACATACCCATGCAACATTTATTGTGTCCTTAAAGCAATTAAATGATTGGCTAAAGCATTGCTTCTAGTATTGATATTGTTACATTGATTTCCATTGATCATTGTGAAGCTCCTTTAGCATTTATTGTGAAGTATATTGTAATCATTTCTATTGCACATCATTGATTTGCTTCATCACTCTTATTGGTCAATTGCTTTATTATAGAAAGTCTTTGATTATATGAAGTATTAACCAAGCAAGTGACCTTGCGCATGTATAGTTTTCTTGTTGCTTTGTCTCGGCCAGGTACACTCTTGGTGATCATTTGTACTTCCGATTATCTTTATATTTATTGGTTGATTAGCCAGACCTTCTGATCGGTGGTGACTTGTGAGGGGGGAAAACTACTATTTAGCCATAAACCTTTTCCCTCTCAAAACCCCATGTCACCAGGGACGTCTCCCCTGGGCCTACCACCCTAAATAGAAAGAGTTATCCTATTGAGGTGACAGTGGTAGGATAGTCTCAGTTACGCCAGTTTGCCTCTTTTCTATCCATCCTTTACTCCAACTACAAACTTTGCGATAACAAGTTGCACCTTACCTTGTGGGAAGAAGGGGCTAAAGGCCCAAAAGGTAAAAGCAGTTGGCAAAAGATAAAATCCTAAAAAACAAAACCTCGAGATACTTCGCCCAAGGATCCTCGAGAAAACTGTAAAAGGATTCTCAACAAGAAATAGAGGGACCCATAAAAAATAATAAAACAAAACCTAGTTAGAGGATAAGGGGTCTCATCATGAGCCAACCTATTAGGTCCATGGGCATCTAGCAGTATGACACTACTAGCAGCTGGTTACCACACCAGGGTAGTGGCTCTTGGTGGCATAGCCAACAGAAAGGGGGTCTCATCATGAGCCAACCTTCTCATTTCTGTGAAAGTGCTTGTGAGTAACATTGCCACCACTGGTCACCACACCAGGGCAGTGTCCCCTAATTAGCTTCTTGAAAGAATGAAATAAAGAATAAAGACAAAAGGCATGAATGGGCTTGGAAACATTTGCATCCAGGATAGGTGCAACTCGCCTTCTACAAAGGCACCCATAGGTAAGCCATGCATTTCCATGCTATCACTGCACCCCTTGTCAGGATATCCCTTATCCACCTCATCCATTAAACATGACTTGGATTTTATTTCTCCTGGAAACTTCCCATATCTAGTGAACACTAGCCCAATAGGATGCTCTATCACTTCCTCCAAACTTGCCTTGCAGATTTGTATAATGTCTTTGAGCATTTGACTAAGTAAAATGGGTTTTATGCACATGTTTAATAAAATTGATGATTAGATGTGATTGACATTGCTATGATCCCTATGACTTATGAGCCCATGGAAGGCGTATCTGTTGATGTGTAGGATCATACCCAACGGACAAGTACCATATTAGACAGGTACACATGGGGAGATGATTAGTTCGGACCTCCATGGGGCTAAGAGCCCACCAAATGGATGTTGAGACCCCAGCAGGTGGTAGACACAGATCAGAGGGGTTTGCACTGGAGAAGAGGAGGGCGTTCCATAGAGGCAGCCTGACAGAGCCTTACCCAGGGGGTTGTTCCCTTTCCACTGGGGTGTTGGCCTTGGAAGGCCCATGACGTTACCCAGGACATCTTATGACGTCATCCAACGATATGGGAGTTTTGGGAGGCAGTTGAGGCATGTTTGGCATGTGTGGCAGCTTCTAGAGGCCCAAGGAGGGATAACGTTTTGCTCCAGGAGGCCCATGTTTCCCTAGAAAGGGATAACGTCACCCTAAAAGGGCATGATGTCTTCACTTTTTCTTGATTAGGGTTTTAAATTATGACATTTAATGTAAAACATTATTATTATGTATTTTGGCCTTGTCGACCTTTTGGTGACCTAAAATTTTATTAAGGTCATTGCTATTGTATAAATAGAGAGCTAAAACTCTCTTTTTTTGTTATCATATTTCACTCACTCTTGGTGAGGTCTGAAATTTGCACCCTCCTTTAGGGTTTTTGGCTGAAATATTGATGTGCACTTGTTGAAGGAGGCTTTTCTTGGCTATTTTCTGCATTTTCTTGGTGGAAGGTTTACAACTAGGGTTTGGCTTAATGAATGCTTGATGAATGTAAGTGAATTTCTGCAATAATTCTTTATTTGAATGGTTATGGTATCTTTTACTTGCATTTTAATGAAAATTTGTTGGATTAAACCCTAGGGAATAAGCACATGTTGGTGTTCTTGTTTCATGTCCCTACTAAGTTATGCTAAGAGCCATTGTATTTTCTGAAGATAAATGTTAGAGCCTTGCCATAGCAACACCCTGCATTCACTCTTCAAGCTAAGCCATTTTTACTTTGCCCTTTGAGCTAAAGAAGGAGGAAGACGCACTAAGGCCTAGGGTTTCTACACCTTAGTGAGTCGTTTTCCCCTGGGGTTTGATTGTTGAAGCCTTGCCCTAGAAACACTTCAACCATCATATCTCTCTTGTCTTTATCCCAACCATTATCATTTCATCCTTCAACTTTTGCAGCTAGTTTGACTCCATTTTCCCTAATAGCGCACTGATCTAAGACCTTGTACTTGAGTGCTTTGATCACAACTTCCAAATACTCTTGAACAATCATTAACATCTTCTAACCCTAGCCTAGAATAACCTACTAACCCTAATGCTGCTATTATCCTTTTGAGTTATATTAATACTTTGCAGTATTTAAATCCTTATTGAGCAATTGAAAGATTGGCTAGTCGTTGCTTCTGATAAATGTTAGTATTTGACATTGATGATAAATCGTTATTGCTCATTGTGAAGCTTCTTTAGCATTTATTGTGAAGTAAATATATTGTAATCATGCTATTGTACATCACTGATTTGCTTCATCGATATTGTCTATCAATTGCTTTATATCAGAAAGTCCTTGATTATATGAAGTACTAACCAAGCAAGTGATCTTGCACACGTATAGTTTTTCTTGCAGCTTTTTCTCGGGCAGGTATACTTTTGGTTATCATCTGTACTTATGGTTATCACTTTCTTTATTGGTTGTTTAGTCGGACTTTCTGATCGGTGGTGACTTGTGAGGGGGGAAACTTTAAACTTATCAATAAGCCTTTGCCTTCTCAAAACCCAAGGTCACCGGGGATGTCTCCCCTAGGCCTACCACCCTAAACAGAAAGAGCTATCCTATCGAGGTGACAGTGGTAGGATAGTCTCAGTTTCGCCAGTTTGCCTTTCTCCCACCTATCCTTTACTTCCAAGTACAAACTGCGCGATAACAGGAAACATCATCAGAATTGCAGCATGTTATTTTTCTCCACAAGTTTCAAAAACTTAGAAAAGAAGGGGGCTTGACCACAAAGACCACTTTGCAGCCTTAAAAAACGATATTGCAATGTACTCTCAACTAAGTGAAGTCCTTATAGTGGGTGATTTCAATGCTAGGATAGAAAGTGAACAAGCTAGTATTCTTCGTTGTAAGGAAGACTGCAATCCCATTTGTCTTACAGATGAAATAAATCTTCAGTGGACAAGAGTTTCAGAGGACAACAAAAGCTGCAACGTTTTTGGGGAGAAGTTTCTTACTCTATGTGGGGCATTTGACTTAGTCATTTGTAATGAGTTGGCTAGATGGGAGAATTCTGGCAATTTCACCTGCAATACCTACAATGGTGCAAGTGTAGTAGACTATGCAATTTTCTCACATGTCTTGTGTGAGCAAATGGAGGAAGTTTTTTTTGGTGAACAACTGTAGGAGTTGAAATATGATCATAGACCGATCTATTTAAGTTTCACTTGGGCTAAACAACAACAACAAGACAAAAAATCAGTGCATTCAGCAACCTCCTTCAAAGGGCAGAATTATTTTGACTCAAAAAAATGTAATACCTTCAAGATAGCGCTAGAGAGGTTGTTTAACAAGGAGAAAATTTCTCCCCAGGGCCTCCACAGTTATGCGCTAACAAATTTAATTCAAAGCGCTGTCACAAAATGTAAAAGAGAAAAAAATAGGAAATCTGAAACAAACTGCTTTCCGGTTGATGCTTGGTTTGATGAGGAATGCAAAACAGCAAAGAAAACTTGGAAAGAATCAAGCCATAAATAAATAAACATAAAATCCTACAAGCAAATTGTAAGAAAGAAAAAAGTTGATTTCATGATCTCAAGGAGGGAGGAACTAATCTTCTTGGGGAAATATAACCCTAGTTTATTTTGGAAGAAACTTCAAACAAGAAAGAAACAAACTGAAAATAATATCACAACTTATCAATGGTTCGAGTATGCAAAGCAACTTTATGAGCAAGATCCCAAGGTTGACCCCCCTCCCTTGGGCAACACTACTACTAAGCTCTTCACCGTGCAAGATATTGAAGTGGGTATCAAAAAATTGGGTGTTGGAAAAGGAAAAGATTTAGTTGAACTCCAAGCAGAATATCTAAAGTGGGGTTCAAAAACTCTTGCACCTCAATTATGAAAATTTTCAACAATGTCATTCAGCAGGGATTCCCTACAGATTGGACTACAAGCTTAGCAATACCGCTTTTCAAGAGTGGTAATGTCAACAATCCCTCCAACTATAGGACCATAATGATAAACCCCTTGTTCGCAAAGTTATTCGCAAGTATGCTAGAAAATAGAATTAGCAAGTGGGTGGAAGAAGGAGATAAGCGTGCTAAAGGGAAAGCAGGTTTCAGACCTAATCACTCAACGATTGATCACGGTATAACTCTAAGGCACGTCATTGAAAAAGTGTGGGAGAAAAAAGAGGAATCCTTTTGTTACTTTGTCGATTTCAAAAAAGCTTTTGACACGGTCCCTAGAGATAATCTTTGGCATAGAATGGAGGAACTGGGGGTTCCTATGCATCTTAGAGCAGCTATCCATAGGCTATATGAGGAGGTTAAAGTCAAAATTAGAATGTTAGTTGGTATCTCCAAAAATTTTAGGAGTGGTATTGGGGTCAAGCAAGGGTGCCCATTGTCCCCTACCCTTTTTGGTCTATATATAGACAAACTTGAAGAGTGGTTAAACTTACAGGACAATGATGGTTCTCTTTTTGGCGAGTTTGTGATAAGGATTATTTTATATGTAGATGACCTTATTTTGATTGCTAAATCTTCTCTTGGGTTGCAAGTACACTTAATTTCCCTTGAGCACTTTTGTGGAACAGTGTGGATGCAAGTCAACACTAGCAAGACGAAAGTGGTAGTTTTCTCCAGCAAAAGAAAACATAATCAACATAAGTTCTATTTTGAAGCAAACACTCTAGAAGAAGTGGCATATTACAAATACCTCGGAACAAAAATCTAAGTTGTGAAGGTTGTAGTGTAATGATCCCAAGCCATTATGCAAGGATCATCATTGTTTTGGTGTCTTTTCTAAAACTTTTTTTGAGTGAGGTATTTCGTCAAATAGTTTGTTGATCTATTTGTTTAGATGTGTATATATGTGTGTATGCAGCAAATAACAAAAAGAGATAACCATGGAACATACCTCAACCATATGCAATAAGATAGACAAGCCAAAACATCTCAAATCTTCTTTATTCATAAAATAGAAGAACCTACTACAATGGAGATGCCGATCTGGAATGCTCAACAGATGGCCAAGATGATAGGCAATAGATAACAAGTATGAGATGCTACAAAATGCTCCCGACAATACAAAATAAGCCTCCAAAGGCTGGATAAGAGATGAAGACCAATGCCAAGTGTCGAACCCCTCACTGCTGGAAGATGCCACACTCTGCTGGATAACTAAAGCTCCTCAACAATTCGGCCCTGGGGCCAAAGATGTCCAATCACCTCCAGAAAGATGCCAAACAATAGATCGGGTGATGGTAAGAACAACCCAGGTGCCCGAATCTCCAAATCCACTCTCAAACCCTGTAGATTTGAACTCCTCCACTGAATGGTGTGCCCCACTGGATGACTGAAGCCCTAGATAATTCGGCCCTGATGAAGGAGGCCTCCAAATGCTCTGAAACTCTCCACAATGATAGATCAGGACGCTGTAATGAGAACCCAAGTGCTCAAATCC
>ML851136.1:32201-44833 GCA_009831015.1 Picea engelmannii
AAAAACGCTTGATTACAAACAAGTTTAAAATTAAAAGTTCAGTCCCTTATGATATCATGTTGAGTGAAATGGGGGCTGCTCCTATTGAAGTAATTGCTATGGTGTGTCTCATAAGATATCTAAAAAAAATTGAACAAATGGAAGACGATCGTTGGCCTAAGGTTGTCTTCAATGACATATTGTTCAAAAGAAAGAAGATGTGGATGCAGAAAAATATTAAATGGCTTAGTAAATGGGATATTCATTTGAATAGATGCCCTACAAACAATAAAGAGATAAAGGCTTTTGTTATGGATAGGTCCCACAAGCAAACTTGGGATAAAGGGCTAGAGAGAAAGAAAGAGTATTATATTGAAGAGTTTAACCCCACTTACAATCATCAACAAAAGGCATACATAAGGGCCAATATATCTTGGAGAGACAAAATGCTTATTGCTCAATTAAGAACCAATTCCTATCAACTCCGTTGTGAAACCGGGCATTGGAAAAGACCAAAGGACGCTTGGGAAGAAAGGGTGTGTATGTTTTGCACCTCCAGAAAAGTGGAAACAGAAAAACATTTCATTTTAGAATGTGAAGCCTTCAAAGACAATAGGGACAGCTATGTAAGTATCTTGACAGCTAGCTCTTGGGATAATCTATTCAGCGAGGGGACAGTGGAGAAATTGGGGGAGCTCATCATCAAGTTGAACAGGAAAATGGATGAAATGATAAATAAGTGTGTGAGGCGGTCTGTCCCATAGGCTATTGTTAGCCTCGTGGATGTTAAAATAATTTCTTTCTTCTTTCTTATTAAGATGTCAAATACAAAAATGCACAAAATTACAATGAACTGACTTCAGTTTAATCCCACCGCTATAGAACAATGCTATGAGAGGATAAAGAATAATGTTGAAATGGGAATGAAGCTATTTGAACAGAAACTACCCTAAATATACTATAGAACTATAGAACCCTGTTTTTGGTTTCCATGCAAATTAACTTCAGTCCCATGTCAACACTGTTCTTTGTATCTAGATCCTGACATTTCAAAATATCTGGCATATGCAGATTAGTATTTGTTTCGATGCAACTTAGCTTAATTTCCTATATCACATATAAAATCAAGCCCAACTAAATTGAAGATGTACATATTTGTGAAACATGCCCCTCATCACCAAGATTAATAAAATAAACATTCCCTTATTTTTAGTAAATATAAATACCTGTGCGAGGAAACCTCCAAGTGCTGGACCAATGATCAGACCTATCCCCCACATGGTACCCACCTAAAACATATGCGAAGATAAATGTTACCATAATGACACAATAAGTTGATTTAAAGCTACTAAAAGATGTTACTCAACATTTTTTGTATTAATTCCTTTCACATATTTTACTGCCAATGGAATAAGCTTCCAGTGAATTTAATGAATTTCTTATGATCACAATTAAGGCACAAAAGAAAGAATAAGGGAAAGGTTGTTACAACTGATAGGCCCAGAGCTTGGTGTTCATCCCTACAGATTTCTGCTGCATATGCCTGTGAAACAACAACGTAAGAATGGGTATATATTTAATACAGCTATAGTGCACATTTTACCCAGTTGTTAAGTAGATGCATGCATTAAAATGAATTCCTAGTGTCATTGAAAGATTGATCATTGTGAAACAAGAACCCTTATTTATGATGCTACAAGGTCTCCGGTGGGTGAGACTAAAATTATAAAATTATATTCTATTCTATCCACCAATGATTGTTCTGTCATAGAAGGATTCTTTAGATATGAGCTCAATCCTACAACTCAACTGTAGACAAGGTCAGCAATCCAAAGTTGATCCTACCTTTACTGGTCCAAGCAGGCCATTGAAGCTGCCAAGGAGAAATCTCATTGAAATGGCCATCCAAAAATTAGTGCTCATTCCAAAGAGGGTATTGAATACAATTCTGCACAATGCAATGTACCCAACACATGATAGAATGAAATGGTCCACATGCAAGAAGTAATCATAAACTTCCTTTGTGCCTCTTCAAAGACTCTTCTTTCAACAAACCAAAGGCTAACAATTTTTTTTTCCCTTAACATATAAACAATTTTATGCATACTATATGTCAGACAATAAAGGTAATGGATTTAATCCCACTGACACTGAAGAGACACCAATGAACATAATAGGTTTGCGTCCATATTTGTCTGCTGCCATTCCCCAAAGAGCAGAAGTCAAAAACCGCCCAAACATGAAGGATGATCCTGACGACAATCAAAAGCCAAAAAGACAACTCTTAGGGCCCATATTTTGATCCTAAACAAAATTGGGTGTACAAGATAAATGCATTTGAGGAAAGAAATAGGGTAGGCTATTAGAAGAGCTCACCTATATAGCCTGCATAATATCCAATATCTTCTGTCTTTCCCATATGGAAATCCCTTACCTGGAAAACATACAATACTCAGAATGATAGTAGTAGTAAAGAATTTCACCCTAATTGTGCCAATAAAAAAAAATAATTATGCTTGAAGGAAAGGCACTTCATGCCATATCTCGTAACATTTATGTTTCACTTTCTTTATATGTCTTTAAGACAGTCTGACTGAAGCCACTGTTTACCTCTATTTTTTTGCCATTTTTTTTTGAAGGCAGATGAGGGTTGGGTTGGAGGCCCTAACATGCTTCATTAGATTACAAGATAGTGTCATTAATTAACTCAAGGAAGGAAATTCCTAGAATGAAACTCAAGGAATAAAGTGATATTTTTCCACAGCTGATGTGTAAACAAAAACGACTCTATGCGTTGTCCAAGATTGTTCATAAAAGGGTGGATGTAGCAAATATTTCGACTGCTAAACACTTTGTCTATCATAAACTTTCTAGTTTAATTTTTTGAAATGATGATCCCAGTTTATGACTAATCTTAGTATGAGTGTAAGATCCCCTCCTACTGCTGATATGATTTTGTGTTATTTGTTGAAATGTTTTTGCACTTATCTGGTTCAGATCATTCGTCAAACAGTTCACTGCTGTTATGTTTTGATGTTCATTTGGGTTCAGGACTTTGTCAAACAGTTCACAAAAGAAACCACAATGTTTTTGGCATTTTATTTGCATGTGATATATAAAAAGAAATGAATATATATGATGGAAAATGATAAAACTTTACTCATACTGCTGTAATAGAAAGTGAGCCCATCAACTACAGGTCTGATATAAATATTATTTCTGAGATGAAGTTTTACATTCAATCATAACAGTAAAGACAAAAGAGTAATTTCAGGCTGATATACTCTTTTATTTTGACCTGTAAACACCATATTGGACAACATTTGAGATACTGGGAGTGGCCAGCCTTCAATACAATAAATTGATCCCCTTCTGGACACTAAGGACAACACCAATCTGACACAATCTGTTGAGAATGATGGATGTGACTGATGTCAGCTAGATCTGTATTGAAACAACTACCTATTTACCACACAATATGTATATTTGGTCCTCCAAAACCCCACAAACAGTAGCCAGGTTAACACGGCTCCTTAAGATGCTCATAGTCTGATATCAAGGTACAACCTCCTTCTACAAGTGCCACGAGCTGCCGATCTGGTGTAACCTCCTTAAGAAACCCCCACGAACAATAGAGAATGACCATGGCTCACTCTCTACCTTCTACATGTTGCAAACAGGGGATTATGTCCCTTATAACTGCCACAATCTGATAATAAGAGGGGTACAAATTCCCTTCTAACTCCACGAACTGCCAATGGAAGATACAGCCTCCCTAAAGCAACTTAAAACTCAGGAATTTCCCCACAATTTAGCAAAAGATGAATCTTCTTCCTTCAACCATGAATACATGTGAGAGATCTATGTAATCTCTCCTTCTTATCAGCTAGGGTGTATAGTTTCATCACCAAACCCAATTTTCTCAAGGGTTTTTAGTACCAGAGCCAACAAGTTTCAAGAGCTCTTCAAAATACAATTTTTATAAAATAATCATGCATAATGAGAGAATGAGCCCTGTATCTTCTTTATACCCTTTTTACCTTTTTCCACTCAATTAAATAATATTAAAGTGGATTTTTAAAATTATCTTTAATATTTCCTCCAAAGTCATTTTATAACACCCTTTATTAATTTAATTACTCAATATCATTTCCAAATGTATCTTTTTCAATCAATTGACATTAAATAATTAAATCAATTAATTCCCCTGTTCACCGACTATAGCCTATGGGAATTAAATAGGCTATTAAGTCATCTCACTGGAGTGATCACTCGGAAGGGGACATTATAGTCCTCCCTTCCCGAGATTGCTTTCCCTCAAACAATTTCAAGCTAGGGTGTTGCAAAATCTGATCTCCCTCCCATGTAGCATCCTCTATTAACAAGTCTCTCCACCTAATAAGATACTCTCTGATCACTCTGTTCCTCAAATTCCTCTCATTCACATCCATAATCTCCTCAAGAATCAATACTGAATGCCCCTCCTCATCTAGTGGGGGTAACTTTGTTGAAGAAGTGACATGTTATCCCAGTGCCTTCTTGAGGCATGATACGTGAAAAAATTATGGATTTTACTTCCCTTTGGTAGCTCAAGTTGATAAGCTACTTCCCCAACTCGCTTGATTACCTTGTATGGACCATAAAAGCGTGGTTTCAGTTTTTCTGCACCACTTTTCTTCAATGAATATTGTCTTTATCGCTGCAGCCTCAAGAAAACCAAGTCTCCAACCTCAAAACTGTGCTCAACCTTGTGTCTATCTGCATACATATTCTGCTAATTTTGGGCAGCCTACAAGTTATCCTTGAGGGTCCTAAGGATATCATGAATCTCATGTTGTTCAACAACACAAGTATTCCAACAGAGGATGAACACCTTCAGTAACCACTCACACAACCAGATCAAAGATCAACACACCGATATTTTGACATGGTAAAACCCCTACGGGGAAACATCCATGGCCCCAACCAACGCGGCGCCACTTGGAGCAATTTATTAATGCAAAAGAAAAAGATTACATAGAGATTGTACAAAAGAGTTTCTCACAATCGATCATCGACAAATGACCCTCCATGCTCTTTAAATAGAGATCATGGACCAATCGGGTGCTAAGCCACGAATCAATGTAATCGTTAAGATCAAGGAGAATATGAACCGTCGGATCACTCTGTGTCGGGAACATATCGTGACCGTCATATTTCCTAACTACAAATGCATACTAATGCATACTAAAGAAACACACTTTTATCTAACGACACATTAGACCAAGTAGATCTTAACTAACTCCTAAGTGTCTACATATCCTAACATCCCCCCTTAAGAACAACTTGGGATATGATTGAAGGATTTACAATAGTGACACAATAGGATAAGGAAGGAGGAATTAGAGCATATCCCCCCTTAATGACAACTTCCTGAACTCCTAACATAGATCGAAGTTTGGAAAACTTCGCTTTTATAAGAGACTTTGTGAAAATGTTTGCAACTCGATTTTCTGTAGGGAAAAAGAGCACTTCAATAACTTGACCATGAATGAGCTTTCTGATGAAGTGCATGTGTATCTCAATGTGTTTGTTGGGTTGATGTATAACTGGGTCTTTGGCGAGCTTGATGGCACTATAATTGTCGCACCAAAGGTTGGTCGGATGCTACTGCTGGAAGCCAAACTATGAAAGGATTTGTCGAAGCCACAAGGCTTCTTGAGTTGCATTTACCACTGCTTGGTACTTTGCTTCTTCTAAAGAAAGTGCAATCGCTTATTGTTTCTTACAGGCCCAAGTGACAGGTCCTGAACCAAGGATGAAAACATAACCTTCAGTAGACTTTCGATCATCAGGGTCGTCAACCCAATCTGAAGCATTGAAACCAACCAATAAAGGAGACCCCCTTGAACTGTAATGTATCCCGAACTGAATTGTACCCCAGACATACCAAATTATCCTTTTAGCTACTTTCCAATGTATTTCATGGGGTGTTTTCATATACCGGGCAACACGGCCAACAACAAAGGAAAGATCAAGATGGGTATGAGTCAAGTATAAGAGGCTACCAACTAACTGACAGTACAAGGTGGTATCAACTTCAAGATAAGTACAGGTGGCAACAAGTTTGAATTTAGACTGGAAGGGAGAAGGGGTTGCTTTACAATCTTCCATGTGAAAGCGACGAAGAAGGTCACAAGCATACTTAGATTGGGAAAGAAATATTCCTTCATTGGTTTGCAAAACTTGGAGGCCAAGGAATAGTGCAAAAAGCCTTAGTCTGTCATTTCAAATTTCTTCTTAAGCCTGTTTTTCACATGGTTTAAAAGTTTTGAGTCACTACCAGTAAGGAAAAGGTCATCAACATAAAGGAAAAGGATTATGAGATGGATTCCTACTTTCTTGGTATAGACATTAGGATCAAAATGGCATCTAGAAAATCCGGTGTCAATAAGAAAGATGTCCATTTTGGCATACCAAACTCGGGGAGCTTGCTTAAGACCATAAAGAGATTTCTTAAGGAGACAAACATGGCTAGAGTCATTTTGGACATAGCTAGGAGGTTGTTCCATGTAGATTTCTTCTTGCAAATCCCCATGCAAGAAGGCGGATTTAACATCCATCTGATGGACCTCCCATTTATGTGAGGCAACAAGGGCAAGAATAAGGCAGATGGAATTCATTTTGGCTACAGAGGAAAAGGTTTCATTATAGTCAATTCCTTCAACCTGGAAAAATCCTTTGGCAACTAACCGAGCCTTGTTCCTAATCTGAATTATTTTCGGCACGAAATGAGAGCGGAGATATAATAAAGAAATGTACAGATATATATTAGATATCCAATAATATAACATATATTTATCAGAGATATGACCATAGCACAAAGATACAATAATACACAATTTCTATTAATGAGCGAAATGTACAAAACTTAATTGTTGTCAATTAAGTCAATTTTGATAATCTTTAGGCACTAGTCTAATTGTTGTTTTGTAAATAAAGGTTTTCCTATCATTGAAAGAACTGCATATTGCACTGCTGCTTGTCATTGGGTTGGGTCTCCCTAATTGATAACTTAATTAAATCCTAGAACTCTAATAAAACCTCCACATACTTTAATAAGGTCTACCCCCCTTGGCTTCCCTAGGAATGAGACTAGATGGAAGGAGTCTAGATTAAGGTGACAATAGGTCTAGACTTAGGTTTGTGCCTCCAAGGAAACACCAAGTGGGTTGGAGATTTCTCCACGATTGTAGGTGTGTATTAGGACGACAACAGGGCATTTATAGATAATTTTATAACAAAAACTCTCACTTTTGCTTTATTTTCTTTCTCATGTGGGATAATTAAAACTTTTTGCTAACTAACAGAAACTACAACTAACTAACATAAAACTTCATTAACTAACAAAAAATACACTAATTGACATAAACTCCATTAATTGACAAAAAACTAACAAAAATTTCAAGGACCTACACAAAGTTGGTAGGAATGGACCACAAAGTACCAATAGATAGTGATGAATTTAATTATCCACAAGCATTGTAACATGTTGGTCATGTCAAGTCAACACTTGGGTGTGATAATTGCAGCACCATTCCCCTACTACAAGTTCCCATGGTGGTGATATTGGTGTCCCCCACTCAAACCGAGTAGAAGGGTTGAGTTAAGGAAGGACCAATTCCATTTAATGAAGTTACCTAACTTTCGCCCTCTCAATGTTAAAGGTATCGTTCCTCAAATGACAACTTACTAGTGGTTATAATTTCAAACACTCCCATTAATAACTTATTGATAAATCCCTTGGATTCTCCACAGTGAACTACAATTGTCGTTGTCAGCCAATAATAGTAGTGTAGATTAGAGGGGTACAAATAGAGACTCGAGAGTGTGATGAGAGGGTCATTGATCTAGAATAAGAGGAAATAGTTGAGGAAATCAATAGAACAATGGAACAAATATGTGGAGAAACGATAGATCAAATCAATCATCTTAATGCACATAATAATAAACATGATGGACGAATATTGAAAGTGGAGGCTAGATTTTTCACAATTGAGGAATTTGTTTCCTTGTTACATCAATTGATCATATCATTGGTAGAGAAAGTGAGAGAAATCAAGGTAGTTAGAGAGAATCCAAATCACACCAGGGAAAGCCAAGCATTTGCGGCATGAAAAGGAAACTCTCAAACAACGCATGCTTGACATCCTAGTGATGAGGCTACTAGTCAATAGTTCTTCAAAATTTTGTAATCTTCCTCTTGTTGTTTAGTAAGAAATGAGTTTCAATTTTTATACAAGTACTCCTATATATATGGTAGATGGGATATGTTGACCACCTATTTTGACTAGGGGTCAACGTCATATTATAATGAAGCTATGTACCTGATGGTGTAACTAAGTTTGAACACTTATGCTTCAGCAGGGCAATTTTTCCCATGGCACGTCTTTCTGTAATCGGAATGTCCGCTCCCCTCCGTGGGATAATAATTTAATGGGTCAGCATGAGTCATTTTTTAGTTAGTTGCCTAGGAATTTATCATTAGGGAAGTCATTTCATCGAGTGTTTCTTATCCTCGGGTAATTTTTAATTACCCTTGAGTTTTTCACTCACAATAATCCTCCAAAGTGGTGAAAGGAGTTCTAATGATCGAGCCCAAGGAGTGACTAAGGTCTATAAATGTTGTAAATTACCATGCTAGACATCTTCTAGAGTCTTGCGGAATTCTGTCGATTTTTAATAGTTATTTATTTATTTATTAAAATTACCCATTTAATGGTAATTTTAATTAAATTTGATGTAAAAATGTAAAAATGTAAAAATTTGGTCCTAGGGGATTTTGATAGGGGTATGAGTACTCAAAAGAAATGGAAAGAGACCCCCTACACTCTAGGACCAAGTTTCAACTCATTTGTACAAGTTTTGCTAGGTCTTTGTCCATGAGGAGTCCAAGTCAGTCTAGAGTCAACATTTAATTGCTTTAATTTGATTAAGTAAAAATGCCAAAATTTGTAAAAAGTGAAAAAAGACTTGAGAGAGAGTGGGAAAGGTTTCCTAACCTTTTTCCTAAGTTGGAAAAGTGATTTTCCACTTAAAACACCCCCCCATGCTAAGCCAACAACCTAAAGTCATGTCTCCCTAGCAAAAATTGTTCCCCCCTTCCTCTTGAACTTAGGAAAAATAAAAAATTAAAGTGAAAAAAGTGCCTAAAACCCTAATTTCGCCCCCCCTTGAGTCTAACTTAATATTTGACAAGTAAAAAATGTGTTTTCCCCCTTCCCATGTCACCCCTCAAACCCTATCTCACTACCATAACCCTAAAAGTGTCTCTTTCTTGACTTTGTCTATCTATCTTTGATGTGTGCCACTTGGAGCTCATCCAAGAGGGGTCTTTCCTCTCTCCCAAGTATAAAATAATGCCTACCCCTCCTCATTTCAACATCTATTCTCAGAGCAAGTTCATGCTGCCCAAATCTCTCCCACTCCTCTCTCTCTCTCTTTCTTTCTCAGTTCTTCTTCTAAGTCTTGCTGCAAGTATTTGCATGCAATTTTTATTGAATGAAAGGAAGCTTTGGAGGAATACCATCTTGGCATTGGGAGTCTTCTTGATGTTATGCATAATTTTATTGAGGTGATATTGCTATTGTTCCATTGTTTTTCTTGTTTACTTAGCCTAGATTGAGAGATCTAAAGAAAAATATTTTGCTTGATAACATAAGTAGAAGTATTTTTATTTGTTTTAGTGAAGTATTTTTAATAGAACTAGTAAAGTATTTTACTTGTTTATTAGATCTAGTCACATATTGATTGGTTTTCTATCAAGTTTGGCACCATTTGCATGTAATGTCCCCACTTTGGGACATCATCACATTGCAGAGGGTTATGATGACCAGAGTAGCCAAATGGATGTTATAGCGAGTACAAGGATTATTGAGAGGCATTTTGGGGTCCGGCTTGCATCGCTCATCCCATCTCATCATTATGATCCATTCCGCACAGGTTGGCCTTGGTTTCGTTGCATTCCGACGATTTCCATGATTTTGAGTATTTTGAGCTATAAGTTAATTAAATTCACTAAAGAGGTCATTTTGAGCACATTACTTGGAGGAACCTCTCAGTGTAATAGCTCATTGGAATTGGGAGGAGAAACACTACAGGATGGAATGGTGAGAAGTGACTTTCAGTGGCCAGGGAAGCCACAAGGAAAGATAAGGCACTTTTCATAAGTACAAAGGTTAATTAATTAATTAAAATGATTTAATTAATTAATTAAATATTAATAAAATGAAAGTCACTTTGGAGGAAGAAGGTGAGTAGGAAGTATAAAGGAAAGGCAAGGGCCTCTATTCATTCATTCATGTATGATTATCATTTTGATATCTGGCTTCTAGCTAGAGGGCCCATCTCTTGGGGGTTTGGAGGGTTTTGACTTAACAAACCCTAGAGGACGATTCGATGGTGAAAGATTTCACCTAGCTTGCCCCAAGCTTGGTCTCGAAGATGTAATACTCTCCCACACAATTCTAGTTCCAGATCTACTCAGTTGTAGGAGGATTCTACATCAGTTACAGGTGTAGAGGGAGAGAGGTGCACCAGTTGTGGGTTTCCAGCAAGAGGGGCGCACCATCCATTGAGGGAGGATTCGTTCTAGCCAAGGAGAAGAGATTTTGGGAATCCAGGTATTGGGTTTTCCTTGCAGGTACCATAGCACCATTATTGGATGTTTTCAGAGGTATTCTTATGGAGGATTGATTTGCATTGAGAGTGGGACAATTTCCCTAAGAGGAGGGTGCACCAGTCTTTGGAGGGTGGCTAGATCTAAGGGTCTAGCAGGTATTTTTCCTAGTTGAGCACTTGGGTTTTCATTTTCGTGCCCCGATCTATCATTCTAGTGGATTGGTGGAGTTGTTGGAGGCCTCTAGGAGGGAGGCCAAATTATCTAGGGTTTCAGGCATCCAGGGGAGCGCACCATTCCTTGGAGGAGATTCAGATCCATAGGGTTTGAGAGGGATCTTGGAGATTTGAGCACCTGCGTTGTTCTTGCCTTCACCCGATCTAATGTTTGGCATATTTACCAGGGTGATTGGACATCTTTGACAGCAGGGCCGAATTGTTAAGGTTATTCAAGGTTCGTGGCATCTTTCAGCTTGGGGGTTTGGCACTCATACAACCCAGATCTACCGTGGCTTTGGTCTTCATGGTGTATTCATCCTTTGAAGGCTTATTGTAGTATCTTCTTGGAGCATTTTGTAGCAGCTCCTATCTTCTATTGTCTTTATTGGAGCCATTTGATGTGCATTCTAGATTGGCATCTCATTGTATCAAGTTCTTTCTTATTATTATGAAATAAATATCAGATCTACAGTGTTTTGGCTTGTCTATCATCTTATTGATCTTGCATATGGTTGAGGTATGTTACATTTCTTATCTTCTTGACTGTTGTTGCAAACACATATATAACACATCAGTAAACCCTAAGCGCAACCTAAATATTCACAGTAAGCAAAGTGTTTGACGAAATACCACAACCAGTAAAGTTTTAAAAGACACCCAAAACCGTGATGTTTCCTGTCATATCGACTTGGGAATATTACATTGCAGGTCACCAAAGTGTTGGAACAAGTAGATTTTAGATCTGGAAATTTACTTGCCTAGCCTACATAAGCCTCCAAAATTTTTTGTTCTTTTTCTTCATCATTCCCTATAGATTTGAGGCATTTTCTGTTCTGAAATAGGCTTTAAAATATACTTTTCAGTTCATATTTTTACATATAAAATTTATGTTTTGTACTAACAAAAATTTCTAAATATTTTCGAGTGTTTTGGCAACATTTCCAGCAAGCATTAGCTTGCTGTTTTTTGCAGGTTCTCGCCATAACAAGGGGAGGTGCTGCCCATTTCGGGCCTCAAAACACTCCAAAAGAATCTCCCAAGTTGTGGTTTCAAAACCCTCTTTTTCTCTATCTCTTTCAAGCATTATAAGCATCCCAAGAGAGTCTCTTGTGCTTGCCTTCTTCTCTAAAGATTTAGTTTTATGTTTTGTAATTAATTTCCAATTGCCTACACCTTGCAAAGTGATTTGGCCTTGCCAATCCATGCAAAATCGTAAGGCTAGGATAGTTTAGTTTTTTGTTTTGCATCTTTTCTTTTGTCCCACTTGTCCTTAAGGCAAGGTTATGTGGCTAGGTGAAATCTTTTACTTTCAAGTCATTTTATTTTTCTTTGATTTATTTTGCCTACACCTTGCAAAGTGACTTGGCCTAGCCAATCCATGCAATATCGTAAGGCTTGTATAACTTGTTAATATCTTTGTAACATTTTAATTTGGAAAGTAATCATATCTAGTAACTAGGCATCTAAACTGATACAATTTCCACCATAAAAAAAGGTGACTTGTAGAATCTACAGGGGGTGTAAGTCAAGGATGGCTTCATGACACTAAGTGTCATCCTTGCTTGAGCACCCAAGCATTCTGGACTGACCTGTGGAGCTAGGGGGGGACCTTGCTTGTCCTCCTTCTTGAGCACCCAACAATTCTTTTAGTCAAAGCGGTAAGAGTTTAGGGGTAGACACATAGTCTAGGCTTGCATTTTCAAACCTTAATCCCCCTAACTAAAGAGAGACTTTAAAATTCTTCTAACATCAACCTACAACACTTTCACAACTTATGT
>ML851137.1:13647-31352 GCA_009831015.1 Picea engelmannii
ATAACCACATCCATCAGGATACTCTTGACCGGGACCTGAGCCAGGGTAACTACCAGATCTTTTATCATTCCCATACATTTAACCTTTCTTGAATCAAATGAGTATAGGTCTCCATAGGGTCTAGTGATCTGGAGCCCCAGCCTCTCCATTATAGTTTTGAGCATAACATTATGTGAAGCCCCGGAGTCTAACATGCAGTTATGCAGTAACTGGTCATGTATATTCAGGGTGATATAGAAAGGAGCGACATTTTCTTTAAATCCCTCGAAATGAGGACCAAAGGTGATGTTAGGTCTGTCATCTTCTAGGTTGATAACGTCGGAGTGACTTTCTGTCTCGTAAACGACCATTACTTTGGCAATTTGCTTCCGATAAGTGGGGTTTTTTGCCAATTCTACCAAAGGAATTGGTATCTTAATTTTATTTAATTCATTTTCAAAATTGTAAAATGTATTGGCTTTGTCCATTTCTTTGGTTAAGATTTCCGAGACTTTTTCTTCCGATTTGTTCGTCTGGATCGCTTTGTCACTCGTGACCTTAGTCGCAGATGTCACTTTATCTATCGGCCCTGTTTCCTTTGTTTGGGTTTCAACTTGTTTCACCTCAGACTCTTGAGTCTTTGTTATCTTGACTTTATTTCTGGGTAACAATGTCTCTTCCAAAGGAGTTTCATGAGATTGATCTCTTGGCAGGATTTTCTTAGGTTGGTTAGTTGAGGTGGGCTTATTTTTTGATCTCAGATTGTATCTGGGTTGAAAATTAGCCGCTATCATTTCTGTTTCTGGTTGGGATACGCAGAAGTCAGTATGATCACCTTCTTCTTCTTCATTAGACGGTTGAGGAGTATTTAAGGATTTCTCATAGTCTTCCCTAGTCAGAAATGACTGCGAACACTCATCACCGAAACATGCAACTTCATCATCTGAATCTCCGAAATCTTGGAGGTCACTCGCTCCTATAAAATTTTCGTTTTTTAGTGGAGCTTGTATCTTTTGATCTTCATTCTTTATTTGCCTCTGTTGATTTTGGGGATTTGGATTTCTCCTGAAGTCCCTTTTATTAGAAGAATCAGCTTTAACCTGATCCAACTCCATCCTAGAGATTTTGTTAGACAAATCTTTAATTATTCGGGCCATATCATCCACTCTATCGTCAGTGTATCTATTTGACCCAGAAGGACCTGCTGGTTCCCTATAGCGTCTATTATCACGGTTGGCTGTTTCCACTTTAGCCTTCAATTTACCTGAAGCCATCATATTAGATTCTATTTCGACAGCATCGTCTTGCATTCTATTCAGGGTGTCTCCTCTCCTTTCTCGCAAAAGTAGGGCAAAATCAGGCTCGAAGGCTCCCGTAAAGGTTACTTTGGATGATGGTTCAGAAGGTTTAACAGCGGGTGGAATTTTATTATACAGTTTGTTAAATCTTAGAATAAATTCCATAACTATTTCTGAGTTCTTTTTCTTTAGAGACCCAAACTCGGTAAGGTAATATAAGTGATCTTTCTGCTCTCCCCATTGTGCGATGAAAGCATCTTCTAATGCATCATATGTGCGAATAGAAGCTGCAGGAAGATTCCTAAACCAAGTTCGGACCTGTCCTTCAAAGGTCTGTACAAGAAGCCTCGAATAAACATCCTCGTGTTCAATACCATAGATGTCTGCGAATTGGTCAAAAAAGTTTATATGCTTGGCTGCGGTTAGATCTCCCTCCCCAGTGAACTTAGGGATATTTTTAATGTAATTGTCAGGTAAGTCATGGAAGTGAGCGGGTAAAATGAGGGGAGCATACCTTACTGCTAGTTTTGCAAATACTCTGGGTGGAGGGACATTACCTCCTCCTCCTCCGACACCTGCCATTGACTTGGGAGTAGGGAATGAGGGTGTAACACACTGTTTTGAATCAGGTGAGACAGAGAAGTTCTGTTGAAAGAAGGCTAGGATATCAAATGACAAAGATCTTTCTAAAGGACCTTTTCCCTTGTTTACAGATGAGAAAGATTGAGGGATTTCACTCCTAAATTCAGAATAGTCTATTTTCGGATCTCTGGTATCGGATAGAGGGCTGCAGGAAGTAGGAGTTTCTAAAGGGCATTTAGTCTTCAAAAGTGGATTTTTGGGCTTATGAACGGTAGCGGTTGCCTCAGATGAGCCTCTCGCTTTTAAAATTTTTTCAGGATCATTAACAGGTGTAATCGACCTGCCATCTAGGTTCTGTCTGGTATGCCTTCTACCAGACGCCAATTTGTGTTTCAGTGGAGTTGCCAAGTGAAAGATTTTAAAATCCTTAAAAAGGTGTGCACTCTATGTTCACTATCAAAGAGTAACACTATCAATGAAATAGTTTGTCGTTTTCCCAGGGAAAAGATTTCGTAACTTCGTTCCCTGGCAAGGGCGCCAGAAAGATGTTGTTCCTGAGTCTGTACTAAGGATTAGAGTACAGTGTCAAGGCATCCGAAGGTATGTAAAATATGTATAAGAAAATAAAGTCACCTTCTGTATAGGAAACTAATGAAGGTTTCTACGTTATAGCTGTCTAGCTTCCAAATGTTCCTGGGTAGTAATGTCTTGTTCGATGGCTGCCCATGAATGTTCCAATTCCTCTCGGGTGTTCACAGTTTTAAGAATTGTGTCAAAAATATTTAAAGTGATATTTATTTGATTAGCTAACCCGGGTTGAATATTCGGTTGAATTGCTGCAGGGACAATCATTAAGGAACAATACAAGTATGAAATGATTTAACGAGAGATTTCAATGCTGTTCAATTCGGTTGAGGTGAAGAGAAACCTTTGCATAAAGAATGAAATAAAAACGCAAACTGTAGGCCCTTTCCCGTAACTATGTTATTTTCAATAAAAATATGTGGGATGAGAGAAAAACGTTTAGCTGAAGACAACGTAAGGTTCCTGTCAATAGGAAAGTCACACATACATAGAAGAAGAAACTAACACAGACATAATTGATTTAGTGTAAATAAATACATGATTCTGTAAATGCAAATTGGTCTTACACCCGCTAAAGATGGTGCAGAGGAAAGACAAGAGACAATTACAGAAAGATAAAATCCCTTTCACTATAGTAGTGGTAGTACTAAGTTATAGTGATATACATCAATTATGTAGAGCAAAATGAAAAGAAACAATAAAACATAACGAAACAAACTTGGAACACAGTCGTGACGGGATTAGGAATCACCAAAATTTGCTTGTATTAACTTCCTTCATGCAAAAAACTCTATTACAATTGATACCCAAAAAGTCCAGCCCTTGGTTCTTCTTTTGGTGATCTATTTATACAAATTTGCCCTCTCATACTCTATTTTCAAAAAAGTGCAAGGTGCTTCCTTTATGTGACTCGGTGCATATGACATCTGTCCGTAAAACTGGATACAAGCTGTGACAGTTCCATTTGGCAGCTGTTAGGAGTGAAATCACTCCATCTCTTCTACTCCGTTTTCAAGAAGGGCCAGGTGCTTGTTTTTGCATAGACTCAGTGCATATCTTACATTTGTCCACGAATTGGGATACAAGTTGTGACGGCTCTGCTCGACAAATGGCTTCGACAAAATAGCACTCTCGGGCTAATTGTGGAAGTTTATTCCCCATATGTGCATCGACAATATCAAGGGCGCCGAGTTGTGTGCTAGGCTGAATCAAATGTTCATCAATTTGAGCCATGTTTACTCTATCCATCTTAGAGATCTCTGCCAATTTTTTCTCATTTTTCTCCTTCATGCCGAGGGAGATCTGCTCTATATTCACCTGCCTTAGCGTCTCTATGTCATTTCCACTGTCCATTCCTAACATCTCACCATTCATGACTTTGAAAGTTTCTTCTAGCGAATTCGTCACTTTTTGAGCCTACTCCTTGCCTAAAGTAATATCATGTTCCCAGTTTTTTAACAAAATATTACCCCTAGTTTGTTCGACAACGGTGAGTCCGGGGGCCTCTGCCGAAAATATGTTGTTGGTGGCTATCACTGCTTCTTGGAAGGTGATCCAAGCAGCTTTTGCGTTTCTTTCCTTGATAATCAGATTTTCAGAAATCTGATGCATTAATAGGCAGTCTTCTCGAAACTCCCCTACTTTGTTTAGCAGACTTTGTTGAGCAGAAGAGATCCTGCTCCGAATGTCGATTGCTTGGGATTTAACAATATCGATGTCGATCACTTTGCTTTCTGCGACCTCTAACTGAGCCTGTAACTGTGTGATCCTCTCCCTCTGCTGACCCGACTGCACTCGACCCTCTCGGATCACTGAGTTTGCTTGTTCCAGCTTGGTTTTGAGGACTTCGATTTCTTTCTTATAGGCCAATTTGGCCAGCTCTATTTCTCCACTCGCTTGACTCTTAGCGTCTTCCGCAGCCGAAGCTACTCGGGCTTCAAGAGTCTTGATCAAGCGATTTTTTGCTTTGAGTTGATTCTTCAACACCCCAACCGAGAATTGATTTTTCGTCGCGTACGCTCCCAGCGTCCCTGCAATCTCCGTGGAAAATTCATCTTTCCTTTTGTTCATCCCATCGGTCATCACTTTGAACCTCTTGACAGTTGATCCTTCCTCCCGGGAGAACTCTCTTTTCACAACTGCCTTTCTCTTTTTGTCAAAGAAAAATTCATTGGGAGGAAGTTCTTCTGCTCTGACTGGCCTTAGTTCTTCTCCAAAAATCCTTCCCTCCTGTATGTTTCCTTGTGTTGACTGCAAAGGGGTGACAGAGGTGATAGGTTCCCCGATTTTCTTTGCGGCCTTACCTGGTGTATCAAAGGATTCTTGCTCCTTCGGAGGATTAGAGGTCTTTGTCTCTGTCCCTGTCTCCAGATTCTGAGCTTCTGGCGGGTCTGTGTTTTTTTCTTCCACCTCTGGAACATGTTCCTTGGGTGGGTCCGTTGTCCCTTTTTCTGTTTCGGAACTCTTCTCCTGTTCGGGACTCTTCCACTGTTCGGGACTCTTTCCCTTTTTGGGACTCTTCTCCTGCTCAGGATTCTTCTCCTGCTCCCCTTCCTGACGTTTTTCGGGATTAGAAGTTTGCCCCTCAGAACTTTCGGCCTCTTTTTCTTTATCCTTGGAAAGTCCCAAACCTCCCAGCACAGCGGGGAGGCATCTTCTCCTATGTTCCTGAAATTTTAAAGCATAATCCCTGTCTTCGGGTGCTAGAGACCTGATTCGAAATTGCACTTCCATATAGGACCTCGCCCCTCGGAAAACATCATCCGAGGGTGAGCATTCGTGTTAAAACTTCTTTAATCCACAATTTCCCAAATGGGTGCTTACAACCCTCTGAGGATCATGCTTTTTGTACTCAATAGAGACTAGGCTCATGTCTTCTAAGGTTGCAACCTCAGCCTTAGCATGTCCGAAATCTAATAAGGAATAGGAATTAAGCCGAATAGGGAAAAATGACCACACCTTCTTTGATGATGCTTTCAACTCTTTGCTTACGCCGCCGATCACTGTTTGTCGAGCAATCTCGCGACATGCCAGTTTGTCGGGGATAAATTGTGGGAGTGCCAGAGGAGGAACAACAACTCCAAAAACTCTAAAATAGGAGAATTCTTCTTCTACATACCAGTCCGCGATACTGCTCAGATTCGCAGGAATGCTATCCGAGATGCGGGGTGGCGAAAGACCAAAAATGGCGATGTGCAGGGGCACCATCACCCAGTTGAAAATCTCATAAATAAATTTATTTATGTTATTTTCCCAAAGCTTGTTGTGGTACTCATGCACAGTTTTTTCTTCGGTTGGACTCCAAGCCCAATTTATCAAAGGAAAAGGTGTCATGGAGCATATTGCGTCCATGATATACGTGGACATGAAGAATCTAGATGGTCTCCTGGCTGCCTTTTTCTCCTGGTACTCTGTGACTCTGTTGAACAAACTGTCAGAGAGCATCTTAGCCCAATTAAATGAGCAACCTTCTGCTACCCGAGAGATGAGAGGTACCCACTGGATGTAGAAATGGGTGGTATCTTCCCACCCGAAAAGCCGACAAGTCATCATCACCACATACATATAATGTGGCTCTAATGAAGAAATTGAATACACACCCTTGTCATTCGCTCTGAATGTTGTGGAACGCGAGACCCACTCTTTAATCAAACTAGGCATGGTTTTGTCATATTCCTCACATTCCTTCTTTTTGAATTCCTCCAGGAATTCTTTGCCATATGTATATTCAAAAGTTGTTGGGAGCTTATACATAGATTGGATATGCTCTGGTCTGAATGTCTCGACCGTGTTCCGTTGGTCATTTATGATGGTTCTGGTGGGTAAGTCGACGTGATCCAATGCCCATTGGATCATGTCATAGTATGGGAGCAACCAAGGTCTGGTTGCAACCAGGTGCATCCCTGACTGAACAATTGTCTTATATTTTGTGTTCAGATCATCCTTTTCAAATTCATTGTCATCGGAGTCTGAGTAGTTAACCAACTCGGATTGTAGGATGTCTGAGATAAACGACCAGGTGGGTACTGAGCCGCCAGTCCGAGGTGAAGTATCTGAGACATTGTCTGGACCCTGCGCTGCAACCTCGACACTTGCTTTCGCTTCTCTTCTTGGTGCCATGGCTGATGCTTGCTTTTTCGCTCTTCTGCAATAGACCTGTGTATACATGCGGAAATGAGTTCCCTCGGAGAAAGGTGAGCTCTGTGCGTTTTATGAGAAATGTTTAAAATGAATGAAACTCTCGTATATATTTGAAAATCCTGTACCTTTGAAATAAGTCTGTCAAATCTTAAATAAAACCAAATTTATTGTATAAATCCGATCTGATTTATTCGTGGATTTTACCTTAATTCTTCATTAATGCCATCAATGTTCGGCGGCTTGATAGGCAGTCAGGTTATGGGGAGCAAGAAAATACCTCGTGAAAAGTGCCATCCTCGATGCATGGGACGGATCTCATTTAATTTAAAATTACAAATCTTAACGACTTAAATGATTTTCTCGCTTTTCGCTGCATCGTGAATTTCTTTTTCATATGTTGACTGTTCAACCCGCGAGACTGCGAGTGCCGATTTTAACATAATTAACGACAACCGTGATTTGGCACATCCTTAATCATATAACTAACCTAATCGTCATATTGCGACTCGGGAATTCGAAGACAAGCTTTGGGAAGAATGATATGCTGAGTTGCGATATTGCGATGTGGCGATAATTAAGACTCAGATTATAAGAAGGAAATCTTTAATTGGGCGAATAATTAATATCGCTATAATTATGTCTCAACTTCGTGAATCAGACTTTTGGACACCTTAACTCGACGAAAGAAAATGCCGAGTGACGAATTGCCGATAACCAAATTTAACCATGGTTAGTTTTTTACCCTTAGTCTCTAACCAAGGTTATCACAAAGTCATCGTGTCCTCGGCTATCGGGGCTACAAGAACAAAAACTTAAGTCTGATGGATGCCGAGGTGCGAAACCCTGACGACGTCTAATCATGGGTCAAAGGTTTTATCCTAGTTAAAGATTTGGACGAAACTTAGAACCGAGTTCGCGTTTTTGCGACTCGGGACTTGTGAATTCAAAAAATAAAGTATCCGACTTGCGAGACCCCGAAACAAAACCAAAAGAAAAAACATACTTGCGAAAATGAACCCTTTTTGAAAGTGACAAAGCATTGCTATTCATGGGACAAGATTTCAAAGCTTTATGATTTCGGAAGGAGAAGAAAAGCAACTTTAGATCTCAAGTATCAAAAATTGAAAATTGAGCGAGGTGAAAAACAAGGGCAGTTCCAACAGGGTGTTGAGACATCATGTAGTGGGGTCCAAGGGGAACTTGGATCATAGATCATATCATAGTGCAATAAAGGTAGCAAGAGGGTCTTCCAATTCATAGGGAGAAACTAAAACAACAATAGATTTTATGGGGTCATAGATTGATCCAGGAGGAGGTTCTTCTAGAAGCACCTTCCCCACTAAGAGGGAGTGTTATTTTTTGGGGTAGCTCATACATTTACTTCTACATTGGTAGTTCCTATCATGTGGAGGTGTCTGAGTGACACTCTCTAGAGTGTCTTTTAATTATTGACTTAAAGTGACTTTTTAAAGTTAAGTGACTTAAGTGATTTAAGTCATCTTAATGAGATATTAAGTCATGATCATTGATCTCATAGGGGGGAGATCTAATATTGACCATTGGGCATCTAGGGTTAGGTTTTTAGTCATTAAAGGAATTATAAAAGCATATCTAAGGAGAGTGAGAGGCACAAAATGAGTGCATGGGAGAAATAGGGAGTCTTTCTCATGTACTTGTGTCTGAGTGGGAAGGGTTGAGGAAAGGGTGCAGGGGGAATCAAGGGAGATAGAATCCATGTGGGCCAGGCTATCAGATGCAACATTGTAATCCTCTGATGGGCCATTATCCTAGGATGAGAACCTAGGATTTATCCAATAAAATCAAACTCAGAACTGGTTTTCCCGCAAGGGTTTTTCCAGGGGTGTTTATCCAAATCACGTGTGAAAATGTGTTTGGTTTATGTTTTATGCTTTCACTTATATGTTCTTTGAAAATCCAACTATGATAATAATTAATAAATCGAGTTTATTTGGATTGTTAGTTGTGTGCTAGGTTTAACAGGAAATTCAACAATTTTCCCTTCTTCTATCTTCACTTAGCTCAAGGATCAAAGTCCATGGTTAAAAATGTAAAGTGCAAGCACCTTTGGGCCCTAGGATTTTAACCCTAACAAGGAAATTTAACAAAATTGGACAATAAATAATTTATGAAGGAGAAAATCACTTATGTCTCCTTCCCAAGGTTTCAATGAGACAAAGAAACTTGCAACAAGATAGCAATTAACACCTTTAACATTAACAAGAAACTAGTAATTATAATAAATTTCTTACTCCTTCTAAGTGGATAAACCATTCAAACCCTAGTTGGACAAAATATTCATCGAGGAGAGAAAACCATTCCCAAAAATCCTTCTCCAAAAATGGTGCATGAGTTCCAAGAGCTAGAAATTTTCAGAAAATTTTAGACCTCTTGAGGGGACAATCCCTCAAGTTGTGAGAATAAAAATGAGTGAAGTTCCTTTCTATTTATAGAGGAAAGACTCAACTTCCTCTTACAATAAAATAATATTTTCTAAGCTAAAATCCCCTAATTTATCCTATGGAGAAGCAACATGCCCTCTTCAATGATTAAAATATTCTAAAAAATACAAAAGTTGGGATTTTCATGTCAGATGTTCAATAGCCAAGGGGGAAAATTCCTCAAATGTGAAAAAATGTTCCAAATACAAAGGAAGTGGGGGTTGATGGTGCAACATCCAGCCTCCAAAGGTCCTTCAACTATTGCTTGCTCTAAAATTCATGTATTTGATGACCCCTCAAAGAGTGAAATTTTTACACAAGGGTATCCATACAATTTCCAAGTCTCTTCAAATGTGGGCACATGGGCTTCCAACATAGTTTATCCCTTCCAATTTCAAATACAAACAAGGTCGGCCCAATTAGGAAGTTATATTATAGGTCATCCTAACATCTTTTTACCAAATTCACTTGAAGGTTGCTCCTAATTTGTTTTATTCAATCATCATGCATATATATAGTGTCAACTTCATTCATTAAATTATTATAAATTAGGGTCCTGGAAAGACCCGTGTCTCCATGTGGCTGGCCTACACATCTTGTGCCATCAAACTGTGGATTTTCTCTTCCCTAATGCAATTCGGTTTATTGCAATTGATGGTCTTAAAAGAACTGGATCACCATCATCTTACTTGAGATATTGAAATCTTTGTTGCCCCTCACTTTTATGGCTTTATGACATGATTGATAGATTTCATTTGTCTTCCAAGATTAACTCCTTTGTACAGTAGCAATATGCGACCCTATCCTGTAGCTATTTATCCACATGGAGGTGTTACAGGCTAATATTTTACCCTTACATTTTTTTTTTAATAATTGCAACACTTTCCTCCACTCTTTCACACATAAATGGAATAATGAAATTGTTGTTATGCATATTTCCTTCCACCCAGTTAGCTCCCATTTGGAATCTACAAAAACATGACATTCTAAGTGATAGTAGGAAGGTCACTACATATCACATGAGGTGTCTGACTTTGCCTCTTCTTCAACAACCACATAAGGTCATTTAATCTGCTCCAATGTCAAATGATGATCGACCCCTTTGTCACAACTCCCCTTTAAGGTTGAATGGTATCATTGATTTTACCAACCCATTATGTTTTATCCACCACATTCTGTTGTTGTTGTAGAACCATTGGTCAAGTTGGGATTTCTTATAAGGTTTAGCATATCAGGCTCCCCTAAGATGCAAAATTTCCTTCCACAAACCAAAAATAAAAGAAAATATAGTAGTGATCAGATCAAGGTTGCAAGATACCATGTACCCGTAATCCAAAGATAAGTCCTCTTTCAACTAATCCAATTCCTAGCTTGCTTTCAAAAAAAAATCATCCTATGTAACATGTTTGATGACAAACAATTGTTTTCTAAAGAATACAAGAAGAACATTTTTTTATTGCAGGAGAGAGAAATAAACTTTTGTAAGTTAAGATATTTGGGTGCCCAATGATATGGTGGGTAACAAATCCTAGTGAAGTGAGACAATATTATGATGTTTATACTTCATACAAGAAGCAAGAGTGATCAAGCTAGTGTACATCAATTAGTGCTAGAGCTTTATCAAGGTGGGGCATTGGAGCTATTGTTGATCCTAATAAAATGATCCAGGACCAACTAATACACGAAGGTTGGGAATTAGAGATACTTTTGATGCTGACCATTTCACAATATGTTCAAAATGAAGTCTACATTTCTTGTTTCTTTTATTGTGGTTATACACAACTACCACCTTTTCACCTTTTTCACATGCTTAAAAATGAGTGGTAGGTGTTTTGGGATTGGCTTGGAACTTGAAGTGGTTAGATCTTTAAATACTCAACATGATATCTTGAGGATGATGAGGCAAACATGGTTTTTTCAATAAACATATTTTTAATTAAAAAATATCATGATATTTTAACAATCAACTAGAGCATGTAAGGTGGTATTATGACTTGCAAGTGCCACACCTCCTGCATATGTTCTAAGTCTAGGTATTAGTTGGCGGGTGAGATGACTAGGACTGACCATTATAAATCAAATTTTGTTTTATTTGAATTTACATAATTCATGTACATGATTCTTTTTGGAAAATTGGATGGGACATACTAATAAATGGCCTTTTGGGACAAGAACTAGCTCAACTGTTTCAGTGTGAGAATGCTCTACTCATTGAAGGCATCACGAAAATATTACCATTAAGTGTACTAGATGAGACTCATTTTTCTGTGCAAGATATATAATTACTTGATTTGAGGTAAATGTATTTACTTGTTTGGGAGAAATATTTATAATCTAGTTCATAGTCCTTCATATTAATGTACTTTTGTATTTATTGACATTTAGGGAAATTGGGATATCTTTTTTAATCAAAGGCATTTCCAATATGTTTTGCATCATATTGTGTGTTTTTTTCATTGGTTGGTAAGTGGTTTCAATCAATCTGAATAAAATAAAATATATTTGGAAGTTTAGGTTTGTGGGTTTTTGAGTGTTCATATTTTCTGCTATTTTTTCCAGTTGTTGTTGGTGTTTCCATCGTTCATTCACTAACAAGAACTCAATGCAAAAATTGTTCATCTTGGGAGTTTCCTTATTTATGGGCATGTATAATCCATAATATTTATATGATTTTTATGCTACTTCTAAAGTGGGCCCTGTCCATACAAATGCGAGATGGGTAAGTTCAAAAAGAATGATGAAGAATGCATTGTTTTTATTTTCAAGGTAGGATCTAATAACTTGATATGAGGATTTGTGCATACTTTAATTTTTCATCTTTTGGATGCAACTCAATGACTTCCAAAACACCATATTCTCCTCACCACTGACAGTTGCACTAATTATTGTAGCATTTCTAGATAACACTCTAGAATTTGAACAAGCCAAGAGGGATACATTGATGTTGTGGTGGGTAAAATTTAGAACATTTAGAGGGGACAATCATATTGAGGATTTTTCCCATTCGGTCTTAGTAAATTTCCCCACCTAATATGCATGTATTGATTCAAATATTGTTACACTTCCTATTGGATCAACTAGTACATGAAGGTTGGGTAGTGGAGCTACTACATATCCTACTGAAGTGAGGCACTATTATGATCTTTATAATTCATATAGGAAGCAAAGGATTTCAAGTTTTATACATTAATGAGTGTCAGATCTTCAACAAGGTTGGGCATTGGAGATTTTGTTGAACCTAATAAAGTGAGAGAGGATCAAATAGTACAAGAAGGTTGGGCATTGGATTTATTGTTGATCCCAGTGAAGTGAGATAGTATTATGATGTTTATACTTCATATAGGAAGAAAGATATATCAATATATCATACATCAATTAGTGTTATAGCTTCATCAAGGTTGGGCATTGGAGCTATTTCTGATCCTAATAAAGTGAGCTAGGATCAACTAGTATGGGAAGGTTGGGCATCAAAGATACTTTTTATGTCGACCATGTTGCCATACGGTTGGAATGATGTTTAAATTTCTTGTTTCTATTATTGATGTTATACACAAATACCACAATTTCACCTTTTATCGTGCTTGGAAATGAGTGGTAGGTATTTTGGGATTGGCTTGGCATTTGAAGTGGTTAGATATTTAAATACTTTGCATGATGTCTTGGGGATGGTGAGGCATACATGGCTCTTTCAGTAAACACAATTGTAATTTGACAATAACTTTCTCATGAAATTTTAACAATCAATTGGAGCATGCAAGGTGGAATTAGGACTTGCAAGTGCCACACCTCCTGCATGTGTTCTAAGTCAGGGTATTGGCTGTAAGATGAGCTAATTGGGATTGACTGTTTAAAATCAAATTTTGTTTTATTTGAATTGACATAATTCATGTACATTCTTTTGTCTGTATAAATGGATGGGACATACTACTAAATGGCCTTTTGGGGATATGAACTGGTGTTGGGCTCTAAATATGTCCTAAAAACAACCTTAGTCTGACATTAATTTATTAACCAAGGATTCATATTTTCTTTCAAGAATGTCAACAAAGTATATGTAGATAGTCACAAAGGTTTAAATCATGTAGATAATTCAACTACAACAAATCCGGGTCTATCTAAATTACTGCAATAATCAAGTTCTTCATGCATTCATTAAAGACTCTGAAACTAATAACTTACTCAACATAATTGTAATCTGAATAACAACACACCATAAATCAAACCATAAGCCAATTTTATGAATTCATTCATCTAAGAACACTAATTTAATCTATGCAGACACTTAATGAATCAATCCCTCAATGATTAATTAATCTATTGTAAAGGAACAACGATCTACTGAATATTTAAGAAGGAATAATAAATGTGAATTAAACGAAAGGAAAATAAAATGTGAATTTGATGAAAGGAAAAACGTATGAGAAAATGAAAGGAATTCACACTAAATAAGATAACAACAATTGGAAATGGAACAAAAATCGACGATCTTCAAATGGAACATATATTCTCTACAAATGAACAACATAACCAATTCATAAGAGAATCAACACATTAAATAATCTATTTTAACTATTGAAACAAAAATTCAAATCATAGAACTATAACATAATTGATACGATTACAGATGAGACAGTAACTCCTTTTGACTGGGCCCATGGTCTTCATAAGATACTGCTACTAAAAATTCAGTACACAGAAATGCTCAAAACGCTTGAAGCTTTCATTAATTCCATAATTGGTAAATCATTTACAATGGATTTCTGTATAGAATGTCAACAATTCAGAGATCTGTATGTTTGGTTAAATTCCTTCTATATCTCTCAATTGTTTACTATCCTTTATATATTACAATGAAATAAGTAAATTAAGCTATCTCGAGGATCGAGAGATCCTCAAGATTTCTTTTACTATTTATGAATATTACAAGATAAAGAGTCAATCTTCCTTTAAACTGTTTTGTGCCTGATTTATTCGATCTTCAATGTCCTGTGCATCTTCATGATCTTCTTAATTATCTTGAGTTAACAACAATTGTCCATTTTCTGCACAAAATCAAAACAATTCAAACCAAATTTCAGAAAATATATAATATCATTCAATAATATTTCCTAAATAGTTTTTAACCATTTTCTTTCCTAATTACTTCAAATTAATCAAAAAGTCAACAAAGAATATATCACAAACCATAGTAATAAGGAGAATATTTGTACCTTTTTCTCAACTTAACATACCCCCCAACTTTCCTTTTTGCATGTCCTCATGCAACAAGAGAGTTTATATGTAAAGCAATGATACTGAAGGGAGGAGAGGTCTCTTCTCTAGGTCTTTAGAACCCATGCTTACCTTTAATCTCTTCAAAAGAAACATCTTCCCTTTTCTTACAAATTTCATAATCACTCTGATAACCCTATGGAGGATACCAAATAATGGGAGGAATGTACCTGCATCCAATCCAGGAAGGCCCTTCATCCATGATCATTTTGGAATACCTCTCTAACCTGAATGTAGCTTCTTGAAAATTTCTGAAACCAAATGGTTCCCTGTTCTTGACTTCATTTGAGGAGACATTCCATCTTAATTTGGCAGCAGGAAGGGATTCTTCTTTAATCTCTCCAAAATACTGTAGACCTGAATGTACAACATGTCTATGGATAGGGGCTAAATATTCCACAACCTTCTACCTCTTCATGAATGCTCTGTGCTACATAATGGTATCAAAGGATTTAGGAGGTTCCCCTCTGATCCATAGGTATATTCCATTATCCCTTTTCATGAAAACCTTATGTTGTTTAGCCCACCTGGTTTGATTTTTGGAAAAATACAAGAAGGCTTGAAACTAGATATCCTCAATGAATAGATTGGGGTTCTCTTTTCTGTTTTCTCCTAGGATGAAGTTGTGAAGATATAGTTCACACAAAAAGTATTGTACTCCATCCTCTGGTTATTTAAAACATGAAACAAAATCAGAAATAGTGGTGAACTCAGAAGGTGTGCATGCCCTAATATCTTTTACTGTTAGTAACAAATAACATTCTAATACAAACATGGCATAATTAGTAGCAGGGGCCCTGCAAGCTAAAATATCAGAATAAACAGAGAAAATTTCTTTGATTTTCTCCAAATATCCATCGATTTGGCCCTGTACCTTCTTGAATTTTTCTTTAGCTTTGCTGAGCTCAACAAAGGTCTCATTCTCAGTTGCTGACATGGCTCAAATTTTTCTAACAACTTTCTGATGTTTTGACATTGTTACCATTTCACTTCTACATTGAGTTAGGGTTTGTTGGGATTGTTCTAGTTCTACTTCCAACCTTTTAATAATGACATCCTATTCAGGGGAGTGAAATACTTCTTCAATCTGAACAATTGTTTCTATTGTTGCTGGAAGCTTTGTCTGAGTTTCCATTTCAATTGTTTCCAAAGGAGCATGCAATTTTGTTTGTGTTCCAATAGAATTGGTGTCCACTGTCCTTTTGGGAAGTGGATTTATTCCCTGTAATCTAGCCCTCTTAGATTTATTCTTATTATGGGCGTTGTCATCCTATTCCAGCTGCTCGTTAAGTTGTCTAATTTTTTCTTTCAATCTGCCAACTTTTTTGTTTTAATACTTTTATTTTATTGACCCTTTTCCTCAATGTCTTGTTTTCATGTTTTAATTTTCTGATTATGTTATTGCCTTTTCCTATTGTTTCTTTCTGTATATGGGGAATTTCAAGGTCTTCCCCACCTTGATCAACTGGTAACTACTTCCCTGTATCTTCTAGGTGCTCTGGTTGTTCTAAAGGATTGTTCTCATCGAACTAGGGTTATGGCTATTCTGTTCCTTCAGGAGATGACATCTTTATATCAGGAAGATCTCAAATACATGGTTTTAATGAGAAGAAGTTGGTGATTGGGGTTCTCCAGACTTGTTTGTATTTTCAGTAAGTGATATCCCTAAATTTCCCAATACTTGGGCCATCTCTTCTTCATAACTTCTGAAGAAATCATCCTGCTTTTCTGCAGGGATTTCATGTGATGGTTGTTCTTTCTGTACAGTTTCCTGAGTGCTTTCAGGTTGTACTGTCTTTTTACCCTTTCTTCTTTTTATAATGGAAGTTTCAGGAACATAAATTGTTCTTTGTATCTTCTTCCTTGATGTTCCTGCATGTATGCTCTGAGTTTTGGCAAACTGAATGAGGTCTGCTTCCATTTCAGGTTGGGGTACTAGAATTTCAATTTGGGAATTATATCCTTCTGTCTGGGCTGCCTCAATTCCCTCTGGGGGAATTTCATGGTGGACTTCATGTTTCTAAATTTGTAGGGGCATATCAGGCTTAATTAAGACTCCCCAATTTATTTGTGTATGGTTTAAGGCCCTGTTTACTATCAATTTTACTAACCCATGGTGACTAATTACATTGACAGGGTGTTTGAATTTTTGGGTTCTTGCAACGAATTCATGCAGCATGGTATTAAAAAATAATGGTAAATTTATCACTGACCTTTGTTTTAGTGCTGTCAGCAGCTTGAGGTGGCGAGGTCTCACCAGGATGTATCTCCAATCGCATGTGATATATCTCTATATCATGCCTGCTAGATCCCTCCATGGTTCACTGAGAGAAGAGGGGTTGAGGCCTTTCCTCTTTTTGTTGAATTCTTCTCTTGGTTCTGCGAAAGACTCCTCAACCTCCTTGAGTGCTATATATTTCTTGGGCCACTTTGTTCCTTTGATTGGGAGGCCTGTTACCTCAACTATAATTTCATCAGTAACCGGTATTTGTATGCCTCAAATTACTGAGACTCTCCCCTGTAAGTTTTGGAAAAATGCTAGCGTGACATTTACATCAAATCCCTGTAGTCTGTTAAAGTATTGCATCCATCCCAGGCGGTGTCTAATTTCCCTTGATTGGTCGGTTACTTGAAACAATGTGGGTTCTCGAACACCCATGTCTTCTGTAAACAAGTCAGCACAACTATCGTTCCCAACTGCAAACTTAGTTAGACTAGCCTGTGAGAAAAAATTACTAAAAATGATAAAATTTACAGAACAACAATGGTATATAGAAATACGAATTTTCCCATTAATTGTAATCATTATGGTCTATCGATACTAGTGTGGAATATCCACCCCCTAGTAAATGAAAAGGTTGACCTCGATCGTCGATACGTGTGAACTTAATGATGTCGATCAGTCAAGCGAGGGATAATTACTATGCCGCCGCCGTTGGGAGAACGATCGTTAACAACTTTCAAAGCACTTTACTGTTAATCATGAATGATAATCACACCTTTTGTGGGAAGTACAAGTTCAAATACCAATGTTCAAATATGTTATTTCGAGTAGTCTAAATTTGCTCACGTTTTATAAATATTCCATGTGCCATAATTTTGTTACTTTCCCTTGTGTTGATTATAACCAGAATGATAGCCTTTTTTTTAAGAAAGGAGGTCTATGAACACAAAAAAAATTAGTGTATAAAAATAAAGTTCAATACCATAGGTAGAGCCACTGCTTCTAGCATGTGACCATAGCCTCGACATGGTTTCCTTTTAACCCCTAGATGAGCCAGTATACTCAATAAACAGTTTGAATATTCTTTTCCCAAAAAGGCCACTATCGTGGTTTGGTGGACAAATAACAATAATTCCACTCACCAGATCGTAACAAAGTGAAAAATCC
>ML851138.1:9247-23100 GCA_009831015.1 Picea engelmannii
GGTTGAGGCCATGTGTTATTTGCAGGAGACTCATGGTGTTGATATGTTACAGAACTATACTCCACAGGGCATTGCAGTTCACATTCTGATATGGGACCCAAGGATTGGAGTGCTTGGTAGTTCAGCGTTTGATGGAGTTGAGTTTCAAGTAGAGTGGTTGCTCGGGGTGTTGACTGAGATTCTTTGGCCATTGATCATTCTACTCATCAGGAGCATGTGGGTGTCATGCATGGTGAGCACTTGGAGAGACCACATCTTGAGGGGAGTCTACCTTGTGTCACACAAGTGGATATGGGACCCCGGTATCATATGTAGTTGGATTCAGTTATTGCTTGAGGACGAGCAATATTCCGGCAGGGAGGACTGTACTGTCCTCATTTTGGGACATTATAGCATTACAACATTTCAGAGTGTTATGCATGCCCGAGTAACCAGATAGGGGTGACAGAGAGTTCGGGAGATATTGAGGGGTTTATTTGGGCCCGACTTGTATCGTTCATCAACAGGATCCATTCCGCACAGCTGGGCTTTGGTTTCGTTGCATTCCGACGATTTTCGTAATTTTGAGTTATTATGGGTCATATCTTAATTAAATTCACAAAGAAGGTCATAATGGGCATATTACTTAGAGAAACATCTTAGTGTAATAGCTCATCGGAATCGGGAGGAAGAGTATTATAGGATAAGATGATGAGAAGTGACTTTCAGTGGTCGAAGAAGCCATCATGATGGATAAATCACTTTTTACAGGCAAAATGGTTAATTAATTAATTAAGTGATATAATCAAGGAATAATAAAATAAAGTAAAAGTCACTTGGAGGGAAAAGGTCAACAACGAATTAGGGTTTCAAGAAGCTATAAAGGAAGGGTAAAGCAACCTAATTCATCATGCATTGTTATGATTTGATGTTGAGAGTTCCCAGAGGAGGAGGAGAGTCGACCTTACTGTTTTGTGGATTTCTGGAGGAAACCACCACCATTGATCAGTTTCGGTGTTGAGAGACACACCCTAGCCCATCCGAGATACCATCCAGGTATTTCACCGTACTTTTCAGGAGTATCCATTGCAGAGTGCGCAGCTCAGCCAGTGAGGGCGTAAGTCAGTTTGAGGGTTTGGAGAGCTGCACGAGATCCGTATCCAAATTGCAGTTTCCTTCCAACCCATTTGAGATCCAACCAGGGCGCTTCTATTGAGCCATCTATCGTCAGATTCTGACGGTGGAATCTTGCATATCAACTCATTCAGCCATTTAGGGCGCAGCTTTTCCAGACAGACATTTGGTGTTGCATGCAGAGTTTCAGAGCAGATCCGGACAAATCCTTCCGACCCATTTCCTTATTTGGCGAGACAATCGTTTTGAGCCATATAGCAGCAGATTCCGTTGGTGGAATCCTTTGGGGCGCATCCAGTGCTCCAAGAGGTGCGCAAACCCCCCAGGGGTCCAGATCCAGTGCCTTAGAGACCAGATTCGAGATCCGGCACTCACCCATTTCAGTCTAGAGGCCAGGGCGCTTCTTTTGGAGTAGTTTCCAGCGTATTCCGACGGTCTGAACTTCCGGACGAGTTTTCCAGCTAGTAGAGGTTACCGAACTTCTCCGTAATTGCATATTTTTGCTGATCTATCCGTGCATGCATCAGATCTGCTATCATCTTCTGATCACGAGTATTTTGATGTTATTTGTTAGTTTTCCAGTGACGATCCATGAGATCTAGCTGACGACTATTTCTATATTTCCAGTATGCTATTGTATTTCCATGCTTGAGTCGCATAATACATATATTGGGCAGTTGATGTTCTTTACTTTCGCATGCATCCGTTATATACTGTTTAAACCATAAATATGCAACATGCACATGCAATAACCAACATGCACTCGCAATAACCAAAAATATCTCAAACACACAACTGAAATGCATCCAGACACCCCAAGTGTATCAGATCTGCAAGACAGAGCATTAGAACAGTAGCAAATATCTTGATCAGCGGGATCAGGGATATTTCACCTTGTTGGTTACTTGTATGGACTTATCTCCTTGTTTTATGTTACCTCCCTCACCTACACTATATATAAAGGGAGGACAGAGCTCTTGTATTCATTATCATCATTTTGTATTCTATTCTTTATATTGTCTTGGAGAAGTCTTGTAGGAAGCAAGACACTAGGGTTCATGAGCATGTTCATGGAGAGACTACTCTTGCATGATGCCAGGGCTTGCTTTTATGATGGTAGGGTTTATACTATGAATGTAAAACCATAGTTACCAAGTTTGAATTTGGATTCGGTACAATACAAAACAAATTTGAGGGAAAGAAATTTTAATTTGAAAAAAATTCACTAAAATTCATCGATATAGTTCATCAAAAGTATCAAATCTCCATGAATGTATTAGTATTTGCTATGATACTGGCTTCAATAGCAACAAAAACAACCAAACTTTGGCTCTCTTCATGTTTGGGCACTCTCTTCCTATGCGGGGGGGTCAATGAAAGGGCAAGCAAAGCGATCTGCTCTGCTCTTGTGGAGGCGGTCGTGACAGTTCTGCAAAGTTTCTGTCTAGCACGAAAGACAGAGGCACAATGTCAACCACCAAGGTGAAACATGACAAAAGGCCTTATGTCTAAGCATATGTCATGAAATCTAAAGCAGTCTAAGATTCAACATACTCAAATGCCTCAAATATTGAAATGACACTCACCATAATACCTGACTTGTACCTCATGGAGCAACGCTCAGTGCCTTCCGAAAGCCAGTGGATGTGGTGGATGTCATCCTGAAAATCCCGACCTCTGTGGTGGTGAGAAGGGTCTCCATCTGTGCAAGTGGATACTATTGGTCAAGTTGTCTCTCGACACTCCATATCTGCAACCGGAGGGCCTCGAGACATAATCTCCTTTGTTATCCCACAAAATGGGGATAACAGGCAAAATTTGGTAACTATGTGTAAAACCTAGAGAAGAACATGAGGTTAGAGATGATGATGGTTCTTAATACTTATGGATCTTGTTGTAGCACTAGGATTACAACTCGAGTAGTAGACATGGAAAGTGGAGCTAACACCTTGCTTGATTTTGGAGCCTTGTTCTTGTGGGATGTGAGGCAAGGGCAAGATCATGGAGAGACTAGCTTGATTTGTCTTGCACTTGGTGTGTTGCCTTACTTGGAAGAGGACTTGGTTCTTATATCCTTGATGTTACATGGAGGTCTTGGTGCTTGTGTGGATGAAAGAGTTGGCTTGGGGCTTGAGGACCCAAACCCTAGGATAGGCATGTAGATTTGGAGGCTAGTGCTAGAGTTGTCTGGTCATGTACTTGCATGATGCAAGATGACCCAAGGAAGACAACAATGTTAGTATGAAGAGCTTGTGTTATACAAGCTTGTTGTATGTGCCAAGGAGGACTTGCCGATTCAATGCTACCATATCAAGGATCTTTGGTGTAGTGACCATCTTTTGTTGGGAGAGATTCCTAGCTAGGAGTTGGTGACTAGGGTTTTTTAATGGTTGCCCTAGCTAGGGTTTGGAGAGCTTGACTTGAACTAGTTTTGTGATAAAGTTGTGGTATGTAATTGTACTTCATTTTTTTTATATATATATGAAGTTTTCAGTAGTCCAAATATTGTGTACTTGCAGATTTGATTTTCAGCTTGATGTTATCTTCATGATTGAGTAGATTTCGGCCCTTGTTCATGCTGATTTGACACATATCCTGAAGATAAATGAGCAAATTTGCTGCTGTTATAATCTGGTGTAATAAGATATTTCAGATCCATTATATGCCTTGAAAAGTGTGCCCTAAAGGCTGTAAATTTTGATATTGAAGTACACTCATATGGTATTTGTTCTCTTGGGCTGCGGGGTGAAATTGAGTTGAATGGAAGTGAAATATTTTGCTGTAATTTAATATTCCCAATCAACTTTAAAGCTGAAGGTTCATTGGGAATAGATCTAGGAAACCTCAATATTGAGGTAAAAGATTGAAAGTTACATTAATCGCCCGATTCTTGAAATTTCTACAAATCATAGAAATTTGGCATCATACCAACACATTTTCGACATGAATTCACCAGCACGTTGGGTGATTGGATGAGTTGATTGAAGAAAGTTGGACCACGCTTTTCAAAGACATCCATGCCTATGTGAGAAGCGCTCATATTGAAGACAAGGATTTTTGTGAAAGTTTGCAACTTGAGTTTAAGGAGGTTTGTGTGCCCAAACAAGTTACCTAGTTGTGTATGTAGGTGATATACAAGTTTTGAGCTATTTCCTTTGGACCCTTTCATTAGTGTTGGTTGGAGGAAATGTTAGCCTATTATCAAAACGTCCAGATCAGGGTTAAAGCTAGAACTTCACTTTGGGCAAGACAACACCTTGTCCGCTCAAAATTTGGCATGAGGTAAATTTGTAAAACAAAGATGATAAGATAATATAAAATAATTGTATTGCACTGAGAGAGTAGTGTGGTGCTCTACAGCCCCGTATGGGGGAGATGTTGTCATGTGATGTTATATTAGATAACGTTAAATTAAAATAATAATAATAAAGTCGGCTCAATAAAAAAATTAAATAACTATGTACCTACATATTTAGATAACAACATAAAAATTAAAATTTACACGTTAAAAAATTTGATCCCTCTCTGTGCTTGATAGATCCGAGTTTAAGATGGATCTACGTTGGTTATTGTTCAACAAATGATTACTAAAGTAGGTTAGTGGGATTGCCAAATACAATGGTGTCAATACGAAGTGGGAGCACAAAGACGACTCCTATAAAAAACAAGGTGTATAAAGTAAATTGCTAATATAAGCGAAAGCCTAAGAACCAAACTCCGGAAGCAAAGAGCAGGTTTTTAATAAGGATGTACAATGGGTATGGATCCAAAATCTAGAGTGAAAATACTGCTAGCGTATTAGGGTTCGCTAGAGCTAGCTCCCTAAACATATGAGGTTGAGTGGAGTATCTGGATTGTATATTGAGCTATTACCTAGAAGAGGTCAACAACCATTGTGGTCTGTATGATCTTGTTTGACTATTGGTATGGGATATGGATTTACAATGCCACTGAGGCCTCTGGGAGGGGGGGATAGTCCCACCAACTCACATTGATCTGGAATCAGATTCGGGGTCGCTATTCGTTTGTCTCTTGGTGCCCCTAGCAAATGGGAGCATTGTAAAAAAGGAAGTGATTATCTGGGTGGAGAAAGTGAAAAGTGAGCCATTAAGGGTTTGTCTGCACCTTTTCAAACTATCTAGACATTTTGTTACACCCTATGGAAAATATGATAATAAAGGTGTGTTTAGGTATCATTTGAGGTCTCGATTTCCAACTAGAGGTAGTAGACTAGTCTAATCCTAGGAAAATATTGTTACCAAACGTATAATAAGTAGCTATCATTTCTACCAGACAAGTGGTCTATGTAACTAGAATGGATCTTGTTAGTATTCTCTCCTTTCCAATGCTTTCTAGATCATTAGCAACCCCAGGGCATTTCATCTATAGTTCATGATAATATGTGTATAACAAATCCATAGCGATAGTATCTGATAAGTGTGCACTTAAGCATAATTTCCATGTAATACAATCTATGTTTTCATAACCATACATGTATTGGAGATCAGTCATCAAAAGAAGAAAATTGAAGAAAGTTGTAATGCAGAATGCTTTGCTTCAAGTTTTGTAGTGTTCGACTCCTCATCAACGGAATTTGGAATTATGTACTTCTTTCCTTTTAATGCTAAATATAGGTTATCTTGTTGTAGAATATGCAAAATTCCTACAATCACATACATGCACTAGGAACATTTGTTGAAACAAACTTCTAGGTAGTTTTTTGCTTAAAAGTTTAGCATAATATGTAGGTTGTTGACCAAAAGATTGAGAAATATATAGGTCGACACTCCCAATTCTAAAGTTCTATTTTTCATTGGTTGTAGTAGAAATTTGATTGATTTCCCTATTAACCATTGAATCGATCAACAAAATCATGTTACCTTTTGAGGTTACTCCAAAAGTGTTTTCACTTGGCTAGGAGAGCATTAGGTCTCCTAGCCCTTGACAATGCTTCATGGACATATGTATGGCTTAGTTTGGGTGGATGCTTGACCTAAGGTTAGATTGTTGCCATGGTGCCCTTACCCATGATGTTGTTATCTTGATCGACATGATAACTAACCCATTAGGTGCACACAATGGGCGAGATGGTTGCTTGATTAGGGGAGGTACCTACCAAGTAGGAGTGCTAGGCACTTGGAGGAGGGAACTTGGCCCTTGGAGCTTGGGATCATGTGATATATACTTTGGAGGTTGGACACTCGACTTGAGGACGCTTGGGTTAAGGAGCATACTTCATGGAGGTTGGTGATGGAATCAGAAACATATGTTGAGGAGGAGCCTTGGAGCTTTGTCGCCACATTGGCACACATGCTTAGGAGTGTTGTGCACAAGAGAACATGTGGCACAGAGTTAGAGCAAGAGCGATTGTATGAGGACACTTGGAAAGTGGATCATCGTGGAAGAGGGAGCGTTGGACTAACAACATGTTGGTGAGTGCACCATATTGGCGGAGGGACGTTGAGCCCAAGGAGGATTATGCTTATAACGTCCCCCGACCACCCAGGCTGTGGACACGCCACTACTTCAAAACCAAACTACTCTGATACAGATCTGTAGCACACCCCAGTCTTAAGCCATTGGGCTATGCATGCTTTGTTTGAGCTCATAAACATATATATCTAATGCAAATTTAAACAGAGATTGACATTTTGTTCATACACAGATTCAAGCGGAAGTGACAATAAACACATACATGCAACATATACAGAGAATTCTGATAACATTATAACACATGAACAAGATACACAACATACAATTAACATAGAATTGGTACTTATCTTTTTATGAGAAGACCACCAACTGCATGTAGACCTTCCACGAACCTCCCAGCCTTAGACCACGCTGCTCCCAGCTATCATTAGTGGGTCACCCCCTAGCTGGGACTAAACTCCACCTAGGGTAAATGAAATCCTAAGCTAGGCTGAGACTACAGAAAGATGCACAATGCAACAGGAAGGATTCCCTCCAAGGAGCTTACTTACGCCCACCTCTCACAGATTCTCATTCCCCACATGCATGTCACACCCCGGGAATATACAACTTCACTATTCCACAGTCCATCGGCTGCTCCACTTCCCTTCCATGACTTCAGCAACAGGCCGAATCAGGAATTCTCAGAGCTTTGTAGCTGTTGCTGGACTCCCTCCAGGAGAAATCACTTCCCCAACAATCTCTCTCACCTGGAGAGAGTTTCTCACAGGCCTGACAACCTGCTTCTTCAACCCATGGGCTTGACATCCCGCCTCTTCAAACCACAGGCCTGACAACCTGCTTCTTATGTCCAGCTCTTGAGTCAACCAGGTAACCAAAGTAGTAAAATCAGGTAAGGAAGGGTACGGCTCAGCAAAATACCAGTGCGTGTAGGTTACAAAGCTTCACGATGACAGAGGGTTCAACAATGGCGGAAATGGCTGACTGCATGCCTTCTTAGTGCGTGAGTGAATGGGTGCGAAGGATGGCCAGAATCGTGAGTGATCCCGTGAGGAGAGATGACAAGAATGGCAGCGAAGATGCTTCTGCCCAAAGGTACATTGATAAGTCCTAATCATGAATCATGGCTTTAATTGCTTCCATAACGGATCGGTTCTTTCTTTCTACAACACCATTTTGTTGAGGATTGTATGGAGTAGAAAGCTCCCTCTTAATCCCAGCTTCTCTACAGAATTCCTTGAATTCACCAGATGTGAATTCTCCTCCGTTATCAGATATTAAAACCTTTATTTTTCTCTTAGAAAGATTTTCAACAAGAGCTTTAAATTCCTTAAACTTACTAAAGACTTCATCTTTATTCTTTAAGAAATAAATCCAAGTTTTGTGCGAAAAGTAATCAATAAAAGAAACATAGTAAACATACTCGTTGAATGAAGTGATTGACATAGGTCCACACACATCTGAATGAATTAGATCCAGAACTCCTTTTTCTTTACTATCACTGCTTGGAAAAGGCTTTTTCACGTTCTTTCCTTGTGCACATCCTTTTCACACACCATCATGGAACACTTGAATTTCTGGAAGGCCTTTCACCATCTTGCTAACAACTGGCAAGGCTTTATAATGAATATGAATGAACCTTCTATGCCACAGTTCACATGGGTTTATAGTACCATGTACTAAGGCTTGATTTGTCTTTCCTTTTAGCTTGTATAACCCATCTTCCTGTATACCAATTATAATAGCATCATCAATATTCTTTCCTCTTGGCCACATAAGAACTTGGCCATCGACAAAAGCTACTCAGAATCCTTTCTCTTCCAATCCTGAAATAGATAGGAGGTTGTTTTGTAGACCAGGTACATATAAAACATTTTCCATTTTCAAATGTTTTCCTGAATCTAAGTTGTAAAAAGCATTCCCTGTGCCCTTAATAGAATAGGAAGAGTTATCACCTAGTCTCACTTGATTTCTTACATCCAAGGATTTCTCCAAAATCTCTTCATTTTCCAAGTCATGAAAGGATGCAGAACCGAAAACTTGGGAAGGAGTATAACTTACCATACTCTTGTCTTTGTGTGAGGAATGGACTTCATCTTCATCGACTGGTGGAGAAAATACCAATGTCTTATCTTCATATGGATGAGTATCCTCAACAGGGTCTTCTTCATGGCCTTGGTCTTGAGCACGATGTGCTTCCTTAAGGTCTTCTTCAATAAGGTCAAACAAGAATTCTTCTTTAAGGGTTGTCGTAAGCTCTTGAAGAGTGTCTTCATAAGTCTGAAACCCTGGACTCCAATCCTCAAGAAATTTGTTAATGAGATCTATAAGAGAAGATATACTCTTTGGTTTGCAACAATCCTTGAACCGGTCTCATAATTTTATCAGTAGGGAACATACAAATAATTTTATTAGTATAACTTCATGTATCACCTCTACTTCCCATATGTATTTCAATAACTTTACAACATGAGTAATGGCCAAAGATCGATCACCCTCGTATTTTGGATAATTTTCCGACCATTTTATATTAAACTCATTTGGGTATCCAAGAATGTTCTCAAAATCAATAGAAGAATACCTTTTATGAAAATCCCAAGGTGACATGATTCTATCACTTGAGAATATACAAAACCTTTAAAATAGGATGACACCTTTGAAGTATACCAACGAAGTCGCCAAACGAACTTGCTAGACAAGACTCATCAAAGTGTGGGAAAGGAACAAAGTTCTTCCTCAATGGAGTCGTCAGGTAAGCTATAAGAGTAAGCCTTGGGGTAAGCTTACCAAGAAAGTGTTGTAGGAAGAATGACTCAATTCTCCCTGGCAACGATGCCAAAATGTTATCACAGGATTTAGCACTTGTGCAACTCCCTTCACAAAATGCCAAACATGTGAAACAATTGCAAGTAGTTGTCACTGTCACCTAGACAAGTACTTCCCTTGTTTTAGTGATGGACGGAGATCCAACACAAGGGAGGCTTCCCTTGTGACCTCAAAGGATCCTATAGAAAGCTAGGAGCAAGTCTACGTCCCCCTATCTTGGTCACCTCAAAAGGATAGGCTAGGTCTAGGGAAATGTGAAAGGTTAAGAAGAGCTTGGACAAGGTAATTGGTTGGCGTGTGTAAGATAAGTTTACCAATGCTTATAATGATAATTACCAAGTCTAACAAATGAATAGTCACACTTAGAACACTAGCTATCAAGTGAGAAGGTTGTTGTAGCAAAATTGCAGCAGTAAACAATGATTATACCAGCTAAGAATGTCTTATAACAGCAACAATAAATCAGCCTTAAAAAAATGTAAAGAAAATCTTAAAATGTAGGCCTTCACAAATGGAATAAGATCCAAGTGTTCAACAATGATTTTAGCCTTCTCAAATCACAATATTAAGTAAGTTATGAGCAATCCAATCAAAATCCCTAATGGTTGTAGCAAACATTTATAACAGCAGCAATGAATTCACCTCAAAAGGATAGGCTAGGTCTAGGAAAACGTGAAACATTAAGAAGAGCTTGGATGAGGTAATTGGTTGTCGTGTGTAAGATAAGTTTACCAATGCTTATAATGACAACTACCAAGTCTAACAAATGAATAGTCTCCCTTAGAACACTAGCTATCAAGTGAGAAAGTTGTTGTAACAAAATTGCAGCAGTAAACAATGATTATACCAGCTAAGAATGTTTTATAACAGCAACAAGAAATCAGCCGTCAAAAAATGTAAAGAAAATCTTTAAATGTAGGCCTTCACAAGTGGAATAAGATCCAAATGTTCAACAATGATTTTAGCCTTCTCAAACCACAATATTAAGTAAGTTAACAGCAATCCAATCAATCCCTAATGGTTGTAGCAAACATTTATAACAGCAGCAATGAGTTCACCTCAAAAGGATAGGCTAGGTCTAGGAAAATGTGAAACGTTAAGAAGAGCTTGGACAAGGTAATTGGTTACCATGTGTAAGATAAGTTTACCGATGCTTATAATGACAATTATCAAGTCTAACAAATGAATAGTCACCCTTAGAACACTAGCAATCAAGTGAGAAGGCTGTTGTAGCAAAATTGAAGCAGTAAGAAATGATTATACAAGCTAAGAATGTAGAAATCAGTCTTCAAAAAATGTAAATAAAATCTTAAAATATAGGCCTTAACAAGTGGAATAAGATCCAAAAGTTCAACAATGATTTTAGCCTTCTCAAACAACAATATCAAGTAAGTGATCAGCAATCCAATCAAGCCCTAATGGTTCTAGCAAACATTTATAACAGCAGCAATGAATTCACTTAGTTTGCCAAATGTTGGATTAGGTTAGAGGTTAGAACTTAGTTGGGTATCTAACAATTAGGTTGCTTTGAGAGAGAGAGAGAGAGAATTTGATGTTTGTATCACTTTGCAAGTTAAAGACTAGTGTTGTTTTATCTTTTTGGGAAAATGGAGTTGTTATCCACCAAGTTGCACTCGGATGGACTTGCAGATGAACCGCCAAAGATTGCACAACTACTTGTTCAAATTTCAAAGTTCAGAAGTCCATCCGGCCATTATGGCCATTTTTGGCTTTTTTCCACATTTCCATACCCTGCGGGGAATTGTAATAAAATGACTTAAGCATGTGATTTTTGTAACATGCTTAGCCACCCAAGACTTAGACACTAGTACTTTACTCTAGAGTGTTTTTTTTGTTGGTTTTTCATAAGAGATGATATTGTATGTGAATGAATATCTTATTATAATGATGAGTGTTCTATATATAAAGAACATATGGTGACCATGGTGACCATCCATGAAGAGATGCATCCCTTGGGTAATAAATATATTTATACTTAATATTATATTATACATATAATATAAATATATAAAGAGATGCGTCCCTTTTTCATGTTAGATGAGAACACTTTGTGCCAGCCCTTTTTCAGGCTAGATGAGTTCCACCTGTCTCAGTGCCAACCCTTTTTCATGCTAGATGAAAACACTCAGTGCCAGCCTTTTCATGTTGGATGAGTTCCACATATCTCAGTGCCAGCCCTTTTTCATGCTGGATGAGAACACTCTGAAGAGGGACCACGCCAAGCTTGTCCCTGAAGTACTCAAACTTCATCCTTGACAGCGGCTTGGTAAAAACGTCTGCAACTCGATCCTCTGTAGTCACGAAACTGGAGCCTCACTGCTCCCTTTTACACCATATCACTGATATAGTAATATCTGATCTCGATATGCTTCGACTTGTCATAGACCACGGGGTTCTCTGACGACTTCATGCGACTCTGGTTGTCACACCAAATGTAGGTCGCCTCCAGTTCGAGACCAAATAACCCAGACAATAGTTCTCAAAGCCACACTGCTACTGCACATGTTGCAAAATACTCAGCTTCAGTCGCACTGAGCGCCACACATGACTGCTTCCTACATCCGATGGAGCCTCTTACTCCTTATTGTAGTACCCATCTCCCTCTGGAACTGACCGTCCAACTCCCTCTCGAGCATTGAATATCAACTGAATCTTCAACCTGTTGACTTCATCACTTGTCCTCCAGAGCAAGTCTCGTCATCCTCTTCTTGTAGGTCTTACCTACAAGTCAAATTCAGTCCACCAGTCTCCAATTTTTTAGGCCACGCTGCTTCACGATTTGTTACACATGCTGCCACATACTCAACTTCAGTCGTATTGAGCACCACACAGGACTGCATCCTACATCCGGAGGAGCCTCCTGCTCCTTACTGTAGTACCCAACTCCCTCTGGAACTAACTGTCTAGCTGCCTCTCGAGCATTGAATATCAACTAGATCTTCATGTTGGATGAGTTCAACATATCTCAGTGCCATCCCTTTTTCATGCTGGATGAGAACACTCTGAAGAGGGACCACGCCAAGCTTGTCCCTGAAGTACTCAAACTTCATCCTCGACAGCGGCTTGGTAAACACGTCCGCAACTTGATCCTCTGTAGTCACAAAATTGGAGCCTCACTGCTCCCTTTTGCACCATATCACTGATATAGTAATATTTGATCTCGATATGCTTCGACTTGTCATAAGACCACGGGGTTCTCTGACGACTTCATGCAACTCTGGTTGTCACACCAAATGTAGGTCGCCTCTAGTTCGAGACCAAATAACCCAAACAATAGTTCTCAAAGCCACATTGTTACTGCACATGTTGCAAAATACTCAGCTTCAGTCGTACTGAGCACCACACATGACTGCTTCCTGTATCCGATGGAGCCTCTTACTCCTTATTGTAGTACCCATCTCCCTCTGGAACTGACCGTCCAACTCCCTCTCGAGCATTGAATATCAACTGAATCTTCAACCTGTTGACTTCATCACTTGTCCTCCAGAGCAAGTCTCATCATCCTCTTCTTGTAGGTCTTACCTACAAGTCAAATTCAGTCCACTAGTCTCCAGTTTTTTAGGCCACACTGTTTCACGACTTGTTGCACATGCTGCCACATACTCAGCTTCAGTCGTATTGAGCGCCACACATGACTGCATCCTACATCCAGAGGAGCCTCCTGCTCCTTACTGTAGTACCCAACTCCGTCTGGAACTAACTGTCTAGCTGCCTCTCGAGCATTGAATATCAACTAGATCTTCAACCTGCTAACTTCATCACTTGTCCTCCAGAACAAGTCTTGTCATCCTCTTCTTGTAGGTCTTACCTACAAGTCAAATTCAGTCCAATATTCAGCAATTTCCGAAGCCACACTGCTTCGCAACTTGCTGCACATGCTGCCACATACTCTATCTCAGTGGTACTAAGTGCTACACATAACTGCTTCCTGTTGCTCCATGAAACCATACCGGAGCCTAGGCTGAAGCAATATGCCGAAGTACTCTTCCGATCAAGAATACTGCCGACCCAATCTGAATCTGAATATCCATAGAACCTGAACTCGTGGTCTGTCACATACCTGAGACCATAATCCAATGTACCCTTAAGGTACCTCATCACATGTTTTACTGCGACCAAATGAACCTACCTAGGTTTCTCCATATATTGACTCAGGGTGTTCACAACAGTGTTTTAAAAACCGGCCGGTTGGAACCAGAACCGGCCGGTTTGACCGGTTTGATAGCTGACCGGGTCGAACCGGTTGAAAAACCGAACCGGCCGACCGGTTTAAGACGGAACCGGTCGGTTTATGACCAAACCGGCCGGTTTATGAATAAACCGGCCGGTTTATGAATAAACCGGCCGGTTTGGTCCCAGAAACCTAAAACCCTCTAAACCCCCCTAAAACCTAAAACCTAAGTAAGAAGGTGGAGTTGTAAGGTGTTTTGGTGTGCAGCTGAGGGTAGTAATTAATGGTA
>ML851139.1:8296-31351 GCA_009831015.1 Picea engelmannii
ATTCTAGGTTCTTTTCTATGGTTTCCTCAGCCAGAATTTCAGTCTCAGTTTCTATCACTTTTTGGGTGGAGGTTGCTTATTTTTGTGGTTTTATATTTCTCCTAAATCTACCTCTAGGATCTCTATTTCTCATGAAGTCATACTAAATGAAAGAAAAGAAACTGAGATTGAGTTTCAGAGTACCTGTGATAACTGATATGTCGGTTTTCACCCCTTGTTTCCACAGCTCCTCTTATTATCAACCTACTAACATACCACACCAAACTAAGTGCATTCTAAGACTAATCAAGACAACTATCTAACTTACCTTTTAAACAACTACCCGACAACGGCGCCAAAAATGTCAGGCTTCTATATTAAAGATTTTAATGACCTAAAACACTGAATTGTCAAACCAGGGCAAGTAAACTTAGAGATGCTACACTGTATGTGAGGGTAAGTTAATTCCTATCTAAAGACTATTCTTATAAGAAAACACAAACTCATTCTTAAAAACTGAATCCTGATGACTACCTTGAAACTTATCATTTCCTATGTAATTCATCAACAGAAAACAGTCCTATGCCTAAGTGCAGATGATTCTATTTCTACTCTAATGTAAGTTCACAAAACTATCTACCACTACCTTTAATCATCTATCATCACCATTTCTATCTAAGCCATAACAGAAAGATTATATCCTAAAGCTCTTTTAATCTAAACATCGAAAATAAATCTAAATCTGTCTACAGGAAAAATAAAGAAATATCCTACTTACCCTACTGGTATCGGAAGCTTCCTCTTGTTCAATTGCAATCTAACTATTTTAACAAAGAAAAATAATCCAACTATCCTAACAAAGCAGAGTAACCTAGCTACCCTAACCAAAGCAAAGTAAATTCAAGCTCGCATTCACTTTAATCTACGTTCAGATTGAAAACTGGAAACAAAGCTATTCTAATTCATACTTTAAATCCTACAGGAATCAACCATGCTTTCAATACTCATCAATGTAGAGGATATTAATGTGCTGGAAATGATACAGTTGGAGAGTAATTAAGCAAGAACCTGTACGAGTTAATTCCCAAACTCTAAGCTAACATGCATGCAAATACTAGAATGTTGAAATCAAGTAACTTCTAGAACAGGGAAAAGCAGGGACTTGAACCTGTTTGGCGGGCCCAACCAAAAGGTACAAACGCCGAAAGGAACAACCAGAACTACTCAATCATTCTACACAAACACTGTATACTTCACGCTCCATTTACTCAGAAAACTAACTCAAATCAGATGACAGTAAAGTAACATAACGCAACAACCATTTGTATTCAGAAATGTGTATCATAACATAACATAACCTAACGTTCCTTAGGAGTGATATTCTGTTTATATAGATCCTCCTCCATAACAGTTTAAAGAAAAAATACATTAATTCAAACGGATCCCAGATACGAAAATAACTCGAAATCAGTTAAAAAACGGTCTTCACATATTCGTGACACGTAGTGTCATGACGTGTGAATCATGAAGTATTAACAACTCAGTTCTATAATTGTGCCTTCAATCATCATATGAGTGATGACTCCATCTGTCATGTAAATCGCACTGTCTCCCACTCTGGCCATAACGCGTGGATCTTCAGCAGCTTCGTTGGTATCTCCACAGGGTGCGAGCTGGTACCTGGTACTGGCAAATCCTGTTTCAAAAATAGAAATAGTACCTAACCCAAGCCACATTAGTTTCAATGTTAATTTAAAGCATCAAAATACATAAAAATAACTTGAAACGTAAAAATACCTTGAGTAGCCCCATTGAGTGGTAAAGAGATGTCAATTATGTCAAAACAAGGCCAAAAGGGAGTGGTAATGGGTATGGAAATGGAGGTCTTTGTGATATAATATAGGCAAAACATGATCAAAATTGGAGACCAACAGTCGATAAAGAGGTACTTCTATCATCCTTCCTTCTCATGTGTTAGTTTAGATAGATTTGAAAGGAAGTCAGTGTCCATGTTAAGCATTTTCTGTCTAGAGTTAGGGTCAAGCTCTTAGAGGCGATCTACCTGTCCGCAGGGAGATTTTCCTACAACAACACCACTATCCAGAACAATCCACCCATCTAATATCCCTTCCTCTTTAGGAATTGTCTCTCCAACCATCAATCACCATGGCATGAACAAAAAACCTACAATATATAAACCCATCCTCTTCTTCCTAGTTAGGAAAAACTTGCCCCCCTCTCCTAGTTATATTGGCCATCCACCACACATAAGGAGTAAGAAGAGAAACATGTTAGAAAAATAGGATCGCAGAGCAATAAAATAAAACAAATGTATAAATAAAACACAGAAGATACATAATACAATAGAGACAAATATATGTGTGGTTCACCCAGTGTGGGTTATGTACACTAGAGAAATTTTCAGGTCCTTCCCTTTTATTATAGAGCAAAATGAAGGGATACAACCTACAACTTATTCACTATAACATCCTCTTCTTCCTCTCACAGTATCCTCTCTCAGAATACAATAATCACACACATACATAGCCGCAATACAATTACCTCATAAAAGAGGGTTTCCTTCTAGGGAAAAAATTCCTAAAATAACTTTATCGTCATATCTGCGACCTTATAATGAATGGTCTAGATTGTCTATGAAATTACAATATTTTACAAGGAATTTTTTTTCAATATTTTTCTTCGGGGGCACTTCCCTCGAATCCACCGCTTGGGGGGGGAAGGGGGGGGGGGGCTACAAAAATTGTTGCCACCCCCCCTGGACCCCCCTGGTTACAGTTGTGGGGGACCAAGCACCCCCACACCCTCCCATTAGGGAATGAGGTCCAATAATGGTTGAAACAAACCTTTTAATCAAGAAGATAATCAGGCTCCACAACCAAAAAAACACTTACTATCAGGAACCATGGCATGGGGAAAATGCTTATACATATGGGGGCACTCATAGTTCCCACCAGGACTACAATAAAACCAAGCATAGATATACCACCCATACATGGACTAATCACCCTTGGCCATTTTTTGACCTCTATGATCACCTAGCCCATCAATGCCCTGAACTCACTCAAGAGCTAGTTTAATCATTTTGTTTGGAGCGCACACAACACCATTAAATTAGTAGTTCTCCTAACACTACTTTGATGTGTCCCCTCCTCCATCATTCACCCATTAATATATCAATTGAGGTTCCATGCACCTCGACATCATTTTTTACCCCTCACATGGGTAACCCCCCCTCACACCCAATGTACCTCATGACTGAAACTCAATCATGTAGACTTGGGGGCACCCCTTCCACCTCTAGTACCAAAATGTCTACTAGACCCTATTCTTTTCAAGAAAATGGAAGTGTATACACACACCCATCACGGTCCATCACCTTTTACTGGGATCAACTTATCCAAGAAATACTTCCATCTTCTACCCCATTTCAAATCCAGGTCATCATTAAAAACTTTACAGTTTATTGGTGTATTATAGATGATGGGGCATCCTCATGCATTATGTCCTCATAAACTTGGAAAAAACTAGGCTCCCCTACTCTTATGGAATCGATGATTGAGTTAATATCCTTTTATGGTAGACTATGTTCCCCTTTAGGGATCTTACCTAATCTCCCCATTGAGTTATTTTGATCAATGTTGTTGTCATGGATAGTTTGGTGGATTAAAATATTCTCCTGGGTTGTGATTTCATCTATGCCACGAGTGCTCTGGTTTGTTCACTCTTTTGAGTCATGATATTCCTACATGAGGGATGCATCATCACCATTTATCAACTCTCCTACATTGATCCCCTGCTTCACAATTCTCATAATAGAATCTCACATCATGTTTCTCACAATTGAGTCTATGCACTATGTGTCCACTACCACTAGTCATGAAACATCCACTCCCCTTACAAATCATCCCATGCCTCTAGAAGAACCTCCTCACCACTTGGTATTGGTGGATGGGATTCATTCATCCTTGGGGACATCCATGCATGTTTCTTCCCCTAAACCCAAAAGAAACCATGAACTCTCAACTAAATTCTTCCTAGAAGATGAAGAATTATTTGAGGCCACTACTTCCTTCAGTGATTCTAGTAATAATATCCATCTAGGTTATCCTATCCACTACTGGCAGGGTCCTAACATTTCAATTGGTGCACCCCCCAATAGATATTACAAAAAATAATGGATCTGATACACTATTTCAGATCCTGTTTTGTGGGTGTTCAACTTTAAACTGCCTGCTATTTTACCTTTGGTCCATAATATTGGGTATTTGGCAACGACCCTTCCCCCAATCCTCATATCATAATACATGGGGCAGTACCACTTCCCACATTGGTCCCATAAGACCTAGCTCTCGACACAACACCATTTAACAATATACCCTTCATGGGAACCATTATAGCACCACCTTGTGTCAATGCCCCTAGACATCATACGAATACAAGCCACATGGCCTAATCAGAATGATCTACCAAGATAGTTTCATTAATTCTTGTGGCAAGGTCCCTTAGCCTTAGTCATTTTCAATTCCCCCACAGGGAAACATGGTTTTTCTATGGCCTCCCTTAGGGAGTGCCTTTTTCAAGAACCCATCATTCCTTGGCCTCCATTAGGGAGGGCGTTTATCGGGAAACCATGGTTCCCTGGCCTCCTTTAGGGAGTGCCTTTTTCATGAGCTTGTGGTTCCATAACCTCCCTTAGGGAGTGCCTTTTTTGAGGAACTCATCATTCCCTACCCTCCTTTAGGGATTACCTCTTCTAGGAACTCATTGTTCCTTGGCCTCCTTCAAGGGGCACCCAAAATTTTCATCAAGGGACCATTTTTCCCACCAATGTCAAAATATCAAGTATGCTTGCTCACTATCATTTATATCAAATAGATGTCATATGTTCTTTATCATCATATATTTTTCACTTTCGGTATTTGATGTTTGTGTGTGTAGGTACTTGTTACAACAATATACAACCCATTCAGTCTTAGCCACCCTATGGCTCCTTCAGGTATATGTTCAAGAATGGCATGAATTCACACCCTTTGCAAATAGCTACATATTCCAGTTACACCCCTTGACATTTATCCATAGGATCCCCACACCTGGCTCTGTGGTACTATCACCTCCATTGCATTCAGGTACCATCATCCGGTAGCATTGTCACCTCCATGAGTTATCCCATATTTATTTATCCCTTGGCATACTGAAGCTCATATTGTTCTACCCATTAGGATCAAGATTCCTAGTAGTTGTACACCCCAAAGAAAGAACCTCATACTTCTTCCTCCTCATCATGCTAACCACCCCATTATGGACTCCCACCTCATCATTTTTTGGTTACATTAAGTGCACCTCTGCATTCTCATTAAACTTCCATACCATCCACCATCACTTTCCCATACACAACATTATCCTCCATTCATCTGCCTAGTACATAAACTAACCAATGCCCCCCCCCACCCTACACCAATATCTACTTGTTCCCTCTATAGGCCAAGCCATACCCTACTCGAGCACCCATTTCTGTACTTGTAATTTAAACCACATTATTTATTCATTTGGTAACTATAAAAAACATGTTTTACATTTCAAAAAGTACAATATCCTTTGGCCATCACACCCGATGAAATTGTTTTTCCTTGGCACATCACAACCCCTGTTACACTTGGTTGGGGAATTTCAATACCCTCACATCCTCTGCAAGACATTTGTATCTAAGAAAAAATGTTGACCACCACTAGACCTTTGTGTCCCATATCACTCTATATTTTTACATACACTACATTCCCTTGTAGTATCAACCCTTCAACATAGTTTTCCCATATCTGGTCATCCCCTTGACACCATATAATATATTATGGTTGCTTCCATCCATCAATACCCCCCAACTATGGACATTTCTAGAATCTCGCATACTCCAGAAATCGTTCATGATTACCACCCCCTTTAATGGTACCATTATAGTTTCTTCCACCATGTTGATCACATCGTTCATGATTACCACCCCCTTTGCTTCTTATCGTCACATTACTTTTCGTGTCGACATCAAAAAATTTCCAGAAAAGTGATAGTATCTTGGCCATCATTCCATTGGCAATGAGTAGCCTCAGACGACATAGAGAGAGTCCTAATTACTCTTTGATGTCATTTATCCCCATAACATTCGACTCCAACACAATCTCATGTTATGGTGGATCTTACTTTGCGACCATTGCAATTTTCAGTAGCGGCCAAAAAACCTCTAAATTTGATTTGACCATCAACGCCTTTGAATCCTTCATCACTCGATTCAGAGCCAATTCAGTCATCGAAATTGTCACCTATTTTTTTTCACGCCCCCAAGGGCACTGTAGATATCTACTTCGTCGGCAAGTTCAATTACTCTTATCTCTTTATGGTCTCAAGATACGAGCATGGGGCATGCCTGCCTCATTTGTACAAATAATTTTTGTTTTTCTATCATACTTTGTATTGATCTTCTACCCCCTCTCCCTTCGATGGACGACTCTTACAACTCTTCACGTTCAAGTTTTCTCACTTTCTACACACATTTCATCATCACCAAAAGAAACTATGATTTATTTCAACTATATGTATGATCCTAGCCTCACACATCAAGGGGCATCTGTTATGACCGAAAAATGGCTCACTACAGATACAGATAATAGATGAAGAAACAATTAACATAAACAAATAATACTACCAGTATTCATGGAAGGATTACATTCAGTTTGGAAAGACAATGATAAAACTATGTAAAATTGGTTTTGGAAATCCATGCACATTCAACCAAATACACATGCACACATTTGTGCAAGATAACACGGTGTACGAAGAGAACAATGAAAAGAGTGTGAGACTAAAATGACACACCGATGAGTTTGGTCAGGCCTCACCCACTTTTGGGATAAACGAGATCTACCCCATACCGAAAATTGCCCCCAAATTTCGCGTTGGAATCGCTAAAAAGGATGGGAGGTACCTCTAAGGGCCTCCCATTCAGATTTGGAACTAGTTCAGAAAAATCTTTCCATCCTCATATAAATATAGGAAAATTGTATGCAAAAAGAATAAGCATTTGAGTATTTTTATGCTGCTTATTTTTAGCTTTGGGAAACCATCTTCCTCTCATAAATATTTGGGCATCCATATCAAGTGTTAGGACTCGCTCCTCTTGAATAGTTCATTACTCTTTTCTTCATCATTTTCCTTTGTTAGACATTGATAGTAGAAAGAAGACTTTGTACTTGGGGACTCAAGAGCCTTCCCAAAGAGGAATAGGGGACTCATAAGTTCTCATATTTATCCAAGGAGTATCAATTTGAAGATCAATTTACTTGGTATATCTCTCTTGTGTTTTCTTTGTGCATTCATTTCAAGTTATTGTTTTCTTAGTTTATATTTATTTCATTTTTGTTTATTTCTTGCTTCTTTATCTTAGTTGAGCCACTAACCAATTAACTCTCCACTGTGATTTCTGGATAGCCCAACTAGATAGCCAAGGGACCTCCTTTTTTTCACCCTTGTGACAAAAGGAACCCAACATTAATTTTTGTTTCTCAGTTTTCTAATAGTAAGTGGAGTATGGCTAAAAGTTGCAACAATGAATATTAATTTTTGGGAAATGGAAGGAATGATTAATTTGATAAACAATGCTATTTCAATTTTCTTATTTGTTGTGATGATCCAGATGAACATTGTCAATGCAGGATGGATGGATGATATAGAACATGTGAGGTGATAGTACCCTCACTTCATTTCTGTATGAACCAAACTTTTGATGGTCCAAAATATTCTTAGTGGAGAAGAAAGATCTAGGTTGATCTTGTGACCAAAAAATTGATGTTCTCAAATGTTTATGAAAATATCTCCATGTCAAAGAGCTCGCTGAGAGATTTCCAACACAACTTGAACCAGATCAAACAAACGTCGTATGAGGAAGTTATCACATTATGAAGTTTCAATCAAATAGGTAAAAATGCTGACAGAGATGACATGTGGCATCACCTGAGATTGAAACATGGCAGCACGTACAATGACATGTGGAAGTATGAACAGTAACTTGTGGCAGTGAAAAAAGTGACATGTGGTAGTACGAACGAGACATGTGGTAGTACAAACATGTTGACTGGACCATACAGATGCTGACATGGCATGTTGACTTGATCGTATAGATGTTGATGTGGCCTGCTAACCAAAACATATTGATGTTAATGTGGCAGGATGTTTGGGTTGTACGGATGCTGACATGGCAAGTTGACTGGGTGTACAAAAGCTAACATAGGGGGTCGACGTGGCGTTGACATTTAGGGATGACTATGTAGGGTACATTCCATCAGGTGGGCCAATCAAAATCTACCACGTGGAAACTCCAATTCACCCAAAAGGTTCTTATCAACTCCAGAATGGTTAGTGGGTGGATAAATCCCCGAACTCACAACCAACAACCAACGACTTTACCAACATACCACTCACGGATCTTGTTATGGTTAAAAATGAATATATTATTGAAAGTTGTGTTGTTTTAACAACATACCCAAGGGGAAGGTCTATGGGCTTGACCCCGTGAGCTCAACCCACATAATCAACCATTTACCATTGTGCCAATGTATTGTGTCTTGAAATGGAAACCAAACATATTGTATTTGTTATGTAGATATTCCAATAGTCTAAAATATCCCCAATAGGCCGCATGTTTAAATCGTCGACCCCTTGATTTATATCCAAAGAACTTTACCATTTGGCCAAACTTGGAACTTGAAAAACAAATTCAGCTTGAATTGTTTTAAAGTGTTGTTTTTTTTGCTATGTAAGGGGGAAAATGAGCATTTGTAGCCCTTTTTGAGTGTAGGAAGAGAAGGGAAAGTTGTTCCTAAGCATGTTGTAGCCTTCCTAAAGAGGCCAAAGATAGGTTTTGAGTGGGTTAGAGAACATTTGATGTAATTAAGTATTTGGAAATCATTAATGGAGTGATTACTCATTGGAACCAGACCCAGAGACATAGTCCAGGAGGGGTGAATTCCATTATGAACCTGTGTTGTTTTGTCTTTGTTATATGCTCTATATTTTCTTCTATTTTAGTTTTGAAATAAATTTTATTAAAACATTTTGAATGGTTGAGATAAGTTAATTTCACTTTTAATTATTTGTAATCAAGTCAGTGGATTTTTGGATCACGTTTGTTATCAGAGCAGGTTTGAAAGGATTTGCAAAGTGGTGATGTTAACCGGGCTCAATTCCAAGCATGGTGAAGGATCTCTTGAAGAAGCTAATCCCAAAATTGGATGCGTATTCCGAAGATGAGAAATGGATTCGTCGAGAGAAGGACATCCTTCTAAATCTAAGGAGGATTTATTTGAAGCATTCATGGCAATGAAGGATACGACGAAAGAATTGTGCAGGGACCAAAAAAAGGATGAGGAAGGTGGTCCATTGAAATCAACTATAAAATTTGAAGGAGAAGGAAGTGGTGGTGACCCTCTTGAGACTCCTCCATCCCCATAATCTTCATCCTTTTCTTTTAGTTTGAGTGGAAGCTGTTATTTAAAGAATCATTTTTTTATCATCGGAAAATGGCTCACCACAAAAACAAACAATAGATGAAGAAACAATTAACAAAAACAAAACATACTACCAATATTCATGGAAGGATTACAGTCAATTTGGAAAGATAATCATAAAACAATGTAAAAGTGGTTCTGGAAATCTGTGCACATTAAGCAAAGTAGTGCACGCACATCTGTGCAGGCTAACACTGTGTATGACATGTATAGTGTGCGACTGACAGTTGAAAGGCCCATGCGGATGTAAAAATGATGCATTGATGAGTTTGGTCGAGCCTCAACCAGTTTTTAAATAAAGGGGATCTCCCCCATACCCAAAAGTACCCCCAAATTTTTCCTTGGGATCACTGAAAAGAATGAGAGGTACCTCCAAGGGCCTCCCATTCACATTTGGAACTAGTTAAGAAAAATCTTTCCATTTTGCTATAAATAAAGGGCCATTGTATGCAAAAACAAGAAGCATTTGAGTATTGTTATGCTGCTCATTTTTAGTTTTGGGAAGCCATATTTCTCTTAGAAGGATTTTGGGAATCCATAGCAAGTGTTAGGACTATCTCCTCTTGATTACTCCATCACTCTTTTCTTCACCATTTTCCTTTGTTATCCATTGATGGTAGAAAGAAGAGTTTGTACTTGGGGACTCAAGAGCCTTCCCAAGGAGGAAGAGGGGACTCATAAGTTCCCATATTTCTCCAAGGAGTATCAATTCGAAGATTAGTTTACTTGGTATATATCTCTTGTGTTTTCTTTGTGCATTCATTTCAAGTTATTAATTGCTTAGTTTAGATTTATTTCATTGTTGATTATTTCTTGTTCCTTTATGTTAGTTGAGCCTCTAACCAATTAGCTCTCTGTTGTGCTTTCTGGATATCCTAACTAGATAGTTAAGGGATCTCCTTTTTCTCACCCTTGTGACAAAAGGACCCCAACATATATGCTACCATATTAGGGACCCTAAATAAAAATTCTCCACAATTAGAATATTACAGTTTTCTTTCTTACTTGTTTGCATGTGTAGGGGTCAAAACTGGGCTAATATCACCCTTTGAGAGGAGGATTTCACCCCACAGTACGATATTTTTTCAAAATTTTTGTACTACCAAATTCTCTGTGTGAACGTGAGTTCGAGATGAATAGATGCACGGTCCATGCAATTTTGCGCTCTATCAGAACTATCCAATCGTGCGGTCTTCACATTGTGCACAGATGTTTCTGATTCTGCTGCACACTTGTCTTATTTTTGCAAACTTGTAAGGATTGAGTTTACCACTACCACTCAGTAGTTTAGATTTTATTTTATCACTTTGTAAAATCCAATACAAGCAGGCTGAGATCTCATTCTTGCATACATAAACCACACATCACACATAGATAATTAGGGAGATTAAAAAGAACCACAATATCTTTGATTTCCTTAGTTTCCACATGGATGGCTTAAAAGGTTTTTTTCATTTGAATCTCAAAACTAATATTTCATTTTACAAATTAATCAGATTAAACTAGGACTAGAATACCATCTAAACCAATCTTGGAGTATGCTCTTTCCTCACACCTTAGTGTGATCTTAGAAATCATAAAAATAGTTTTCTTAGATAATTTTTCATCTCCCTTGGTAAATCAAATCACTTTCAAAAAGAGGCCAATCCTCTCAACTTACTCTTTGAAAATTAATCTTAAAATAGTTGTAATGGCCCATATGCCCACATGCATGCAATTCTAGGATAGTTTTCAAATTTTTAGAGTAAGTCACCTAAGGAGTTTAAAGAAGTTGTAAGGGCCCACACATGCCCACATGCTCACACTCTAGGAATAGTTTCAAGTTTTATAGATTACAAAACACCTTAGGAAGATAAAGGGTCCAAGTAAGGATTATCATATCCACCATGATAGATTAGGATTTCCTTTCGTTTGCAAGTGTCATTTTGAACAAATTCAGTAAGTTATCTAAAAACGATAAGTAAAGGACCACATGATGTCCACCATGCTAAAGTCTTAAATTTAATTTATTAAAAACTTTCTTCACCATCACCACTCCTTGCACACTCCCACTCATTCAAAAACCTTTTTGCTAGATACTTGTAACTCTTGTGGGCTTCATTTGTTTAGAAAAGGGTCTTTGAGCACACCTTCATAAATAATGAAGTTCGTCCTTGACCCCAACTTTACAACCCTATTTCCCATTCTAAAAAAAACCATAACAACCCACTTTATAACCTCCACCTGAGGAACACAAAAGAATTTGGTAGTCTAAGTTACTATTTTGGGGATATGGATCCAAATAAATCCCCATCATTATTTCTCATTTTGAAACTTAGAAAGTTATGAATTAGGGTGCCAAAATTCTGCCACTCAAGCATTCCTATACCATAATACAGGGAGACACCTGTGAAGGGTTGAAGGCCAAGGTCCATTTGTTCTATTTGTTCCTCGTTGGGTCACCTAACCCTTGGAAAGCATCCAACATGTGATCGATTTTTGAGGCTAAAAATCTAAATGTCGTGATTGATGGAGGTATCTTAGTAGCCAAAACTTAGGATTTATCTACCCAAGGTGGTGGTCGTGGGCTGCAATCGCACCTCAGTCATATTTTGAGTGGTTGTTGGGAAATATTGCCAGTACTCCAGGATATTCCCCCTTCATCCCTCATTATAACTGATTATTCATCCCTTTAATAGTTTCTCCTCGAGTGGGTTTTGGCCCCATTGTCAAGAGCATTTTTGGAGGTTCATTTTTATTTGAGAGGAAGGATGTTATTGTGGATAGGATACATTCACTGTTTATTTGATTTTTATTCCCCCACTAGGAGTTACAAAAAACCATACCACTTTTCACATTTTCTTGATGTATGATTTTCACCACTTGAAGCACATGGAATCTTATGAATAATTTGTTTAAATTAATTGGAATGTAGTTTTTCCTATCATTCCTCACCACTATTTACAGACACCCACTTCTAGGCTAAAATTATAGGGGAACCACAATATCCCTGCCATTCTAGACGGTTGAGAAATTTACCCACAATTTTGGGCGGTGTTCCTAATTTCGCTGAGACATCAACAATACCATCACATACACCAGTTAGTTCTATAGTACTAGGCTTAGGATTACTAGGAGCCACTGTGCTCATAACCAATATCCCAAGCAACTTACAAACAAACCCTCCACCACAAGGAGGCAGAGACAAATTTTTTTCACAAAGTACAAAGATCCCAAGTAAACACTTCCTCCCATAACATGGCAGGACCCATTCCTATCATGCCTTTTTTGGCTTCACTCAATGTCACTGATTTAAATAAACTGATAAATGACCCCATATTACACGACCCTACTTGGACAAATATAGCCACAAAACTACCTTCAGAAATCCCTAAGTTTGAAGGGAAAGTCAGAGAGGACCCACCAACCATGTCATGTCCTTCCACTTGTGGTGTTCTTCCAATAACATAATGGAATATTCCATTTGTCCGTGGTTATTTAAGAGAATCATCACTGGTACAAAAACCAAATGGTACGTGGACGAGAAGTCCAGAGCCCACTCAACATTTGAATCATTAGCCAAAGAATTCCTGTCATTTTTTCAACTTCCCATCTGTCATGATACTAGGTCTGAAATCCTTTCAGAATGAAAAAAAAACACCTCCACTCACATTTTAGACCATATTCAATAATGGCATATTTGTCGCAACCTTTGTAAAGTGGACACCACCCCACAACAAAGGCTAGATTGGTTCCTCCGATCACTCATTCCTACCCTTGCTAAATATGTGGCCACATCTCTCCCCCAAAATGAAGATGAAGCCATCAATAAGGCACAACAGTTTGACCTCATCTACTCCCAATAAGGGTACCCATACACAGTCCTTCCATATGCTCCTCATTTTTTTCCCTTCAGTCAAGACAAACCTGGAATATCACACATTGTTGATGGGTTGATTGGCTCCATGGCTCATATTCAACCACACACATAACTGATACCCATATATGAAACCAATCCACAACTTCAACCATATGGTGGAGATTCATATTACCCTCCCCCACTCCCCCCACCTCCATTCATGGCACCTCCTCTCCCCCTCATGGGTACCCATCTACCCAAATCCATTCCCCAATCAATCCCTGTCCCACAACTGGTTCTTCCACCACCAACATCCTATCCACCTAGTAATAATGGAGCCACCTCTACTTATTAAAACCCATATGTACCCCCACTAGGTAACCCATACTATCCATTCCCAGGTACACCACAACCTTCTGCACCCCCACATGGACAACACCAGGAGGGGGTCAATTTCATCCAACCTTCCCCTCTTCAATAGGTTCAAGATTTTGAACAGTTGAATACAACCAATCCACCTCACTAACCCAACAATAACTAGAAGAAAGGAAAGAATAAGAACCATGGAGAAGGAGGGAACCCCCCTCAACAAAACCCCCAAGCTGGGAGCAACCAACGCCAACCCAACCAAAACCCCCAAGGGGGAAATAATAATGGCCAACCATGACGAGGGAGAAATAACAACCTTAAAACCAATTACCCTTGTGCATTATGTGGTGAATATGGCCATTACAATCACCATTTCCCTCAAATATCTGACTATAAACGGATGAAGGATTCCATGAATCCTCAGTTGTCTCCCAACCCTCAAGGTCCACATCAAGGACCTCCCACTTATGTACCACCACCACCAACAACAGTATTGAAAAACCTTATCCCACATAAAGGAGTCATTAATAATCAACCAAAGGGGGTCCAACACCCACACCCATATGGGAAATTCCCTCCACCTGAACAACCTCACCCATGGAACGACACCGACCACAATATCCTCCTCACTACTAAAGAGGAAATCCTCTTACAAAATTGTAGTCACCAATACAATACATCCCATGATCCATTACCTACCACTTCAGATTCTCCCCAAATACCAAATGGACAACCATTTATGATCCCTCTTCCTCACACTGAATCCATCTTCTGCATGCCTCGTGCACCATTGCAAAAGAATGTGCACAACCCTCATGTTAGGGCTTCCCATAGCTACAACATTATTGGATATCTCACTCATCACCCACTGCCATGTTAGTTATGGAATTCCTTCAAACATGCCCTTCCCAATGAAAGAAATTACCTTCATAGTTGGGGGCAGTAGATCCTGCAGACACCCATATACTCACATTTGATTTAGAAATAGTAGACCCTCGAATCCCATCATTAGTCACATTCCAAATTCCTATCAAAATATGGAATATCATGGTCCATTGCTGCATCATAGACGAAGGAGAATCCACTTGCATCATGTCCAAATCAATATGGAAACAACTTGGTTCACCTGAGTTGATCCCCTACACCATCACGCTTTGATCTTATGTTGGTCTCCCATCCCAACGAGAAGGCCTGTATCAAAACATTCTGGTTGAACTAGGGGGTAAAGAAATTCTCATCGACATAGAAGTCATCGATGCCCAATTAGATTATAATATCCTCTTTGGACGAAGCTACATGTAAGCCATGTAGGTCATATCTTCCGCGATATTTCATACCATGCTCTTCCATCACAATGGGAAAATCATCACCATTGATCAATTAACCCACCATGAACCCAACCAATCAGGGTACATTGATAACATCCTACCACTTATCCACTTGAACATCGAACTTGTCCCAATGATAGACGTTCGACGAGGGATGTTTCAGGATCCATGTTTTATTGGTACATACCAAGGCTTCCCACACCTGAATCCCACCACCATTGTTATATTAGTTGTCACAACTAATGGAGTAGAGATACTAGACCCCCCCTCCATCAAGAAATCATCATAGTCAACCACCACTCCTTCCCAGCTCACCCCTATACTTCTTGAAAAAATCCCCATATAGAATCCTCAGGACAAAACATCGGAGAGTCTACCACCCGTGGGTCAAATACCTTTTTGGCAGACAGTCCCATAGGCCATCACCCAAATACCCTTATTTTATCCTCCCCTAGGAGTAACAACATATCAAGTTATTTCTACCCTCATCTTACCAAACATGGTCATCGCCATCCCTGTATGGTATCTAGAACCACTAGGTATGGTACCATATTTATCTCTTCCACCACAACTTGCGGTCCCACTACCAGGATCAATGGCTCATCCATCCACTCACCCAACCGGTCACGCAGTTGGAGGTAATATTACCACCACAGGAGAGACTACCTTGGGAAGAGGGGGTAATTCCACAAACCAATGCGGCACACACAAAAATAAGGAACCTTCTCTCCCTTCCCGATGCCACATACTACCCCCATGCACAGTATGCAAGATTGTTGGACACCCTACCAATATCTACCCCGCCTTACCTGAGTTACAGAATATGATTTCGAAACCCATAAGTACACCACTACTCCCTACACCAGTCACCCCACCAACCTCCCTGGCACCTTATTCCTCCAAACCTCCCAGTTTGAGATCCAAGCATGCTTGTACCATTTGTTCTCAATACGACCATTACACACACCATTTCTTCACCCTCCCTTAGTTTCGAGAAACTCTTGCAGCAGTGCATCAAACCACATTCCCCAAATCATCCCAACCCATCTCCTTGATACAACCAGTTACTAACATTCTCTATGTCTCTACGTTAGTAAAAAATCACATGCAATTCCCTTACGCACTATGTCACTAGATGGACCATTACACATATCACTTTCCACTCATAATTGAGGGATGCCCATGATGGAGGGCCTCCATCCCACCCATTCCACCAAGTGTACCAACCCTGGTGAACCCAACAATGAATGATCACCATCCAAGAAGTCATGGAATACCTCCCCCATGACTCAAACCCCCTCATTTGATCCATCTTTCCATTCTACCACAATGCGATGACTTCCCCTCCAACCCCCCCAAGTCTCTTGTAACACCAATTTACGAGATTCCCCCTCCTCCATACCATGATACATCTAGTTCATATATGGATATTTGGTTCATAACATCTACCGTCTATCTCCCGTCCCCTCCCATAGGTCCATCTACCTTAGGGGTGACTGACGACATCCAAACTTCACCAATTCCCCCCATGAATCTCGAAACCCCGCTCCCAACAGTTATAGACTCCCTGTACTCCATCACTTTTCAGTCCGATGAAGACATTTTAGAAGTTCTATGCACACCCGATTACCCATGGGATGCTTTTCATCATCGATCCCTTTTTCTAGTGCACAACGCCTTTAAACCATCAGCAACCACCCCTGTATGTACCATTGAAGCTAAATATTTCATCCCTTCTAGCCATGTAGACTAGTTCAAAAGCCCAATACCTGTCCCTACCACATTTAAAGATGTTAACATGGCCAATATCTTTCCCACCATCAAAATTGAAATTTCATTCAAACCCAATGTCGTGGAAGAAATCACCCTGGTGAAGCATGCTCCCTAGAGGAAATTGTAGCATACAAAGCCCTATTCCAGGAATATCAAGATGTGTTTTCCTGGTCATACACTGAAATACCAGGATTATACCCAACAACTATTGAACATTGCATTGAAACTTGGCTAGACGTTGCCCCTGTTCGACAAAAGAAATTCCCCCTCCACCCTTCTAAAGCCATGGTGATCAAAATGAGATTGAAAAGATACATACAAATGGATTCATATACCCCATTGCATACACATCCTGGGTTTCCAATGTTGTTTCGGTCAATACAAAACAAGGCACCATTCGAGTTTGCACCGATTCTGTGACCTCAACCAAGATTGTCCCAAAGAGAACTTCCCTACCCTCTTCATCTATCAAGTCATCAATGCCTGCGCCGATCATGAAGTCCTCTCCCTCATGGATGGATTTTCCGGCTATAACCATATCCACATTCGCCATGCACATCAATACAAAACCGCCTTCACAACCCCTTGGGGCACCTTTTCCTATTGCGTCATTCCCTTTAGAATCAAAACCTCTAGGGTGAATTTCCCACGTCCAATGAAATATTCCTTCCATGACCTCGCTCACATATTTATTTCCTACTTGTATGACCTTACAGCTAGGTCCAAGAAACATTCCCAACACACAGAGGATCTACGAATAATCTTTGAATGCTGTTGAAGATACAACATTCGGCTCAACCCACTTAAATGTGTCTCATGTGTCATGGAAGGCCACCTATTGGGATTTATTATGTCCCAGCAAGGCATCACTGTAGACCCCCTTAAAGTTTAGGAAATAAATTAAATTCCCCCTCCCAGGAACTTATGCTAGTTGCAAAGACTCCAAGGAAAATCCATTTTTTTGCGATGGTTCGTCCCTGATGATGCCATTAGAGCCCATGGATTCTTATAGTTACTTCGTCAAGATATCCCATTTCACTGGGATCACCATGCCCAAGATTCATTTGACTCACTCAAAGATGCTCTCAACAAATCCCCCTTAATCAGTCCCCTAGTCTATGACAAGGATTACATACTCTATCTATCTGCCTCAAAGGTTTTCGTCCCTGGAGTGCTTGTCCATGTTGATGATGATCAATGTGAACATGTTATATACTACATCAGAAAGAACCTCTCCGAGTCACCTCTCAAATAAGATCATGAGGAGAAGCTAGCACTAGTAGTCATCCTAGCATTTCAAAAGTTGTTCCATTATATCTTGCTTCGTACCACCAAAGTAGTCACAGATTCCAATCCCATACATTACCTCTTGATTCGTCACCATATCAATGGAAAATTTTCTCACTAGATCATCATTCTCCAAGAATATTAACTAGAGTTTACCACCCCAAAGAGCAAGAAAGCCATTGTCTTCACTGAACTCCTCATATATTACCATTTGACTCTACAGACCCCCCGATCAATGAGAATTTCCCTAATGAGAATTAATTTCTCATATCATCAACCGACCCAGGGTACGATGATACTTTTTTCTACCTCCACACTAAAAAATGAGGCCCACACTTATCTCGGGACGATCATTGTTGCATTCGACACCAGGCCTCACGATACCTCCTCATAGGAGATGTTCTTTATCATAGAGGCATCGATACACTCCTTAGACGATGCCTCACTCTGGAAGAGTCCAAGACAGTTTTGAATGACTGCCACAATGGCGTATGTAGCGGTCACTTATGTGGAATGTCTACTACCCAAAATTTCATTCAGGAGGGTTACTTTTGGCGCACATTGTTTCATGACTACATCCACGCAGTTAAGCGATGTGACAAATGTCAACTATATGCACATAAGGCTCGAGCACCACCTTCCCTCTTGCACCCCGTAATCACGACCGACCCCTTTGGTAAATAGGGCATTGATTTTATGACATGCAACCCTCCATACAACAATGGACAAAAGTACATTCCAGGCTTTGTTGAGTACTTCACCAAATGGGATGAAGCAATTCTCACGTTCAACAATACGACCAACAAAACAACACATTTTGTCTTCAGCCATGTCATCGCTCACTTCGGGGTTCTGCTACAACTAGTCTCGGACCACATAAAGAACTTCAAGAACAAAGTCTTTGTGGAGATATCGACCAAATTAGGATTCACCCATGAGTTCACCTCACCCTATTACCCACAATCCAATCGGAAAGTCGAGGTCGTCAACAAGGTTCTCAAAACTATGCTTCAATGCACAATTGACAAACACAAGACTAATTGGCATCATATGCTTTTTGCATATTTATGGGCATATTAGAAAACTATCAAAACAACCACCGATTTATCGCCCTTCCATTTAGTCCACGCCATTAAATCCATACTCCCTATTGAGTGTGGAATCCCAATGTTTCGCACTGCGATCAGTCTCTTACCCAAAACACTGTCGCTTGAGAAATGGTTGTTCATCGTCGAATCACTTGATGATGATCGAAAAACATACTTATAGAAGAATGAAGTAGAAAAAAAGAGTACCGAAGCCACGTTTGACCTCCAAGTTAACCTTCAGTTGTTTATCGAAGGTGACCTTGTGTCGGCCTACAATATCAAAAATGATACCCTCGACCATGAAAAAGTTTGAATATCTCCGTCGAGGACCTTACGTCATCTGTCATTGCCTTACAAAGGGTGCCTACATCTTAGGCCACCCTAAATACGTTTCCCTCAAGGACCCAATTAATGGGTTATACTTGAAAAAATTCTACCCTTGATCATAACCATCTTATGTTAGGGTTTCCTTGATTTCCTAGTTGTTGTTTATTTTATATAACTCTCTCATTATGTGATCCTATTCCAGTTTCCTTATTTCAACATATAAATTATCCGTTCCCTTATCACATTAGGTACGTGGACGAAGCCAACTGCTAGACCTAGAATATCACTTTGACATCTTCAGCCATTTACACCGCTGACTATGTGTTGCTCCACTCTAGCGTCATATGACTTGGCCCCACCACCAATAACCAATCTGAGTATGCTATTGTCATTGGTATCCTCTCTAAGGCTAGTAACAAAATCAGGCCCAACCTATACAAGGTCCTCCTACCACCTAGGGTGACCATAGCTGCAATACATCATCACCAACTGGTGGAGCTCCCCCAAGCAGAATATCCATAAAAGGAATCTACCTCATCATATCCCCACCCGCAACCACTACCCGTCGAATCAGTGACCGCCACCGCGGTTCCCCACCAATACATAACTCTAGGATACCCTCATCCTATATTCAAAGCCAAAATTCCTAAAAAATATCCACATAGGAAGCTCTTAGACCTTCACAACAACAAGTACAAATGAGCTGGTGATGTGGTCCCCATGCCCTTATATACACCCTTTTCCCCAACTTCCTCACATCCGATCAGGAGCATTCGAGCTCCTTTTCTCACACTGTTCACACCTATGAGATCTAGATTCATTCACCTTCACAATGGTACTCTCGGATTCTCATTTCATTTCAGAGTCCCGGGGACCCCTTTTGGGCACCCTGGGCACATGTACACATCCCATGTCCTCATTTCATTCTCAGGAAACTATTATATATATTTTTATTTCCAAAATATGTTTCATGTGGGCGATTTGGGTTGAATTTGCAGGTCCTCACCCGTGGCCTGCTTCACATCGTCAGTCATGGAATCTCGTGGCTCCTCCAGGTATATATTCCAAATTGGCATACCACTCAACCCTTTGCTCACAGTTGCATTTCCCAATCATACCCCTTGACATTTATCCTCAGGATCCCCACACCGGGTTCTGCGGTACCATCACATCCATTTCATTCAGGTACTGTCATCCAGTAGCTCTCTCACCTCCATGAGTTGTCCCACATATATTTACCCATGGAATATTGACACTCATGCTGTTATACCCATTAGGCTCAGGAATCCTGGTAGTGTTAAACCCTAGAGAAAGAACCTCATACGTCTTCCTCATATTCATGTTAACTGTGACCCCATTATGGACTCCCACATTATGCTTTTTGGTTACATTAAATATACCTCCACATTATCATTAACCCGCCATATCATCCAATATCAATTGTCCATATGCAATGTCTACCTAGTACAAAAACCAACCAATGGCTCCCCCATCCTCCACGAGTCTCTACTTGTGACCTATATAGGTCGAGTCACACTTCATTGGGGCACCCATTTCTGTACCTATACTTTCAACCCCATTATTTATTCATTTGGTAATTGTAAAAGGCATGTTTTACATTTAAGCAAGTAGAGTAGATTTTGGCCATCGCACTTGATGGTGTTTTCCCTTGGCACATCACAACCCATGTTACCCTTGGTTGGGTCATCTCACTTCCCTCACACCCTCTACAATACATTTGTATCCAAGACAAAATTTTGACCACCACTAGACCTATGTGTCCCATATCGCTCTATATTTTGACCTACGCTACATCCCCTTACAACCTCACCCCTTGAGCACATTTATCCCATATATGGCCATCCCCATGACACCAGATAGTATTTTATGGTTGTTTCCATCCATCAATACCCCCCAACCAAGGGAAGTTCTGGAATATCATATATTTCAAACATTGTTCATGATTATCACCCCCTTTAATAGTACTAATACAGTTTCTGACACCATTTTGATCAACTGGATATGCAAAATCCCTTTACTTCTTATCGTCACGCCACCTTTCATGTCGACATCTACAAATTTCTAGAAAAGTGACAGTATCTTCGCTCTCATTCCATTAACAATGAGTCTCCTCAGGCGACACAAAGCGAGTCCTAATTTCTCCCTGATGTCATTGATCCCCATGGGATTCAAATCCAACATAATCTCATGTTATGGTGGATCTTACTTTGCGACCATTGCAGTTTTCAATAGCTGCCAAAGAACTCTGAATTTTTTAGGCCATCAATGCCTCCAAGTACTTCACCACTCGATTTAGAGCTAGATCCATCATCATAATTTTCACCTATTATTTTTAATACCCCCGAGGGAACTGCAGATATCTACTTCGTCAGCAAGTTCAATTAATGTTATCTCTTTATGGTTTCATGATACGAGCATGGGGAATTCTTGCTTTGTTTGTACAAACACTTTTCATTTTTCTATCATACTTTGTATCGATCTTCCATCCCCTCTCCCTCTGACAGATGGCTCTCACAACTCCTGATGTTCAAGTTTTCCCACTTTCTACACAATGCCATAATCACCAAAATAAACTATGATGTATTTCGGCTATATGTGTGATCCTAACCTCACACATTAGGGGGCATCTATTATCACCAGAAAATGTCTCACCAAAAATACAGACAATGGGTGAAGAACAAATTAACACAAACACAACATACTACCAATATTCATGGAATGATTACACTTAGTTTAGCAAGATAATCATAAAACTATGTAAAATTGGTTTTGGAAATCCACGCACATTCAACAAAAGCCGTGCGTGCACATTCACGTGGGCTAACACGGTGTACGACATGAATAGTGCATGGATGACAGTCGAAAGACCCACACATATGCAAAAAAACGCGTTGATGAGTTTGGTCGGGCCTCAACCACTTTTGGGATGAAGGGGATCTCCCCCATACCCAAAATCGCCCCCAAATTTCACCTTGGGATCATTGAAAAGGATGGGAGGTACCTCCTAGGGCCTCCCATTCACATTTGGAACTAGTTAAGAAAAATATTTCCATCCTCCTATAAATAAAGGGCCATTGTATGAAAAAACTAAGAAGCATTTGAGTATTGTTATATTGCTCATTTTTAGCTTTGGGAAGCCATCTTCCTCTTATAAATATTTTGGACATCCATAACAAGTGTTAGGACTCTCTCGTCTTGATTAGTCCATCACTATTTTGGCTGAATGGATTCGACTGTCATGGATGACAGTCGAAAGACTCAATATCTTTCCCAAGGAGGAAGAGGGGATTCATAAGTTCCAATATTTATCCAAGGAGTATCAATTCGAAGATCAATTTACTTGGTATATATCTCTTGTGTTTTATTTTTGCATTAATTTCAAGTTATTACTTGCTTAGTTTAGATTTATTTCATTGTTGTTTATTTCTTGTTCCTTTATGTTAGTTGAGCCACTAACCAATTAACTCTTTGTTGTT
>ML851139.1:35715-53483 GCA_009831015.1 Picea engelmannii
TGATCCTTTCCTTTGTGGGGACATTTATTTTCAAAATGACCTATCCTACCACAGTTGAAACATTTTAAAGGCAGTTTACCTTTGTATTTGCCTGATCCCTTCTTCAGTCTCTTCACAAATTGTTCTTCAATTTCATCTTGCTCAAAATCCTCATTCTTGTCTCCCTTAAATGATGCTTCTCTAGAGGTGGGTTTATCTTTAACTATTCTCATTTCATATGCAGTCAATGTTCCTAGAAGTTTATCTAACTCCAAGGTTTTTAGATCATTTAGTTCTTCTATAGCAGAAACCTTTGGATTGAACCTATCTGGGAGAGATCTCAAGATTTTCTGAACTAAAGAAGGTTCCTCAATCATTTCACCAAGTGCTTTCATTGCATTTACCATTTCTTCTACTCTTAGAAAGAATTTTCCAATAGTTTCATCTTCTTTCATCTTCAACTGTTCAAACTGCATTCTGTAGGTTTGAAGCTTGGCATCCTTTACCTTCTCATTGTCTTCATAACTGTTAATGAGTTTGTCCCACATTTCTTTGGCAGTTCCTAGATGCATAACTTTTATGAATTCTTCTTCTGCAAGCCCACTCAAGATAGCATTCATAGCCTTAGCGTTGAAGCTAAATTCCAGTTTGTCATTCTTATTGGCTAGTACAATTGGCTTTACATAACCAGTATCTACCACATCCCATACATTTGCACCTAAAGCCATTATGTAGGCTCTCATTCTAACTTTCCAGAAGGCAAAGTTTGTTCCATTGAACAGAGGGGCCTTATTGGTTGAATTTCCTTCATGGCTTGACATGTTTAAGCTCTAGGATCTACCTTTAGATAAAAGGGGCCGGCTCTGATACCAATTGTTGAACAACTGAGAGAGGGGGAGGGGTGAATCAGTTATCACCGTGCTTAAACAATATGCTTCTTTTAAATTCTTTACAAGGCACTCAATAATGATCACAATAATACAGGTAAATAAACAATGGGACATTCAACATCAGTCACATATATGAGATACACAGAGACAAATATTTCCTGAGGAAACCTATAAAGGGTAAAAACCTCTCCTTATTTATATGATAAGTATTATTTACATTCTTTACATTATCATACATGTGAGCACCTACTCATTGTGAGGCTACAACCTCTATTTTGCAAGCTGCAACTTGTTGAGAGCACCAACTCTCTGTTTTCTCTAGCACCCACTAGAAGGAAGCACCAACTCCCTAGTTTCTCTAGCACCAATTAGAAGGAAGCACCAACTCCCTGGTTTCTCTAGCACCAACTAGAAGGAAGTACCAACTCCCTAGTTTCTCTAGCACCAACTAGAGGGAAGCACCAACTCCCTATGTTCAAGCACCCACTTGAACCTCTGAGGACACCAGTCCTCCCTAGCACCTCCCTACCACCCTGATTTATCTATATGAATTACTGAAACTTATTACAGTGATATAGTGTTCAACAACAACTTACCAGTCTCATCACTGTTCTTCAAGATTTTGCTGCTATGTCTTCCTCACTGTCTTCCTGCACACATCCATTACACTTTTTTGTTCTTCTACCTCTTGAGCTTTCTATACCATTCCCTTTCAATGCACCTTTTGTCTTCTGTCCATATCAGCTACTGCACTTTGCTCTTTCTTCACACCTCTGATCATCACATCACAACAACAACCCCCATCTATTTTTTTTTTGCATACTTGTAGTCACTGACCTCCTTGTGCATCCTCTCTCGCCATGCTTCTGCATCCTCTGCATGTCAAGTGCTCTCCCTTTTCATCATTGCAACTCTTCAGCTTCTCTGTTTGTTAATCCCATCTATCCATCATCACTGGGTGTCATGATCAAATTGTTTCACATCACAGGTAGTTGAGATTCTTCATCTTCTGTTGCAGTCAACCTCAACCTCTCTGTTGCAGTTCATGGCTCCAATGCTCTTCCAACTGTTAGTATTTTCTCCTACTGGAAGATTCATTGTGACTCTTCAGTTCCTCTGGCAGAAACCATCAATGGTTTCTAGCAGTTACACTGAGAAGTGCTACAGTAGACCTACGATCTTCTTCAATTTCATCTGCACCGTTTGATTAAATTCTCTAAGTCTTGCATTCATTTCGACATTCCATTCTTTGACATTTCAGGATTTGTGTGATCAAGTGTCTTGACACTCCATGTCGTGATCCCCGAAATGGAGCTTGGTTTCTCTAGCTCTTTCCTTTGTCTCTCGCTGATGTGACCAATGGTTGTGACCATACCCTTATTTAAAAAACTGCATTTCACAATTTCGCGTTTCGGCACTTCGGCATTTCGGTACTCCTGTGGTGAAGTTTCTTGACTCTCCATGTCGCGGTGCCCAAAACCCAGAAACGGAGCTTGTCTGTGAAATTTCGTGATTTCAAGTTTCGCGATTTCGGGATTCCTCTGATGAAGAGTCTTTACTCTTAACTCCTACTCCCAATATCCGAAACTCCGGTACACAGTCTTTGATATTTTGCGACTTCAGGTTTCACGATTTCGGGACTCCTGTGATGAAGAGTCTTCACTCTTGACTCCTCCTACTCCCGGTATCCTAAACTACGGTATGGTTTCTTTATCATTTCATGACTTTGGGTTTCACAACTTTGGGACTCTTCATGATGAGAGTCTTTGTCATTTCCATCTCCCAGTATCCAATACTTCGAAATGGAGTCGGATCAAATGTTCCATGATCTCCTTGAACCAATGGCTCAGATCATTTCACCATTTCTCATTTCGTTATTTTGGGACTCTTGTTGATGAGAGTCTCTGACATATCCATCTCCCGGTAACCAAAATCCTAGTATCCAACACTCCAAGCGATGCCCCTGTTTCACAATTTCGGGGTTTCACATTTCACGACTTCGAGACCCCTGTTGATGTGAGTCTCTGACATCTCCATCTCCTGGTAACTGAAATACCGGTATCCAAAACTTCGAGCGATGCACCTATTCTGTGATTTTGAGGTTTCACATTTCGTGACTTAGAGACTCTTGTTGATGTGTGTCTCTGACATCTCCATCTCCTGGTAACCGAAATCCCAGTATCCAAAACTTCGAGCAATGAGCCTATTTCACGATTTCAGGGTTTCGCATTTCACCTTGCTCATTAAAGAGCGTGTAATTCCTCCTGGATCCAACACCGGTTGGACCTCAGGCTCAGATCTGACGTTCATCGGGAAATCTTCAATGAGATCCATCACTGCATACTCTGATCTTATCGATCTTTCTCTGCAGCGTCTTCCCAAAAGACTTCTGGTGCCCGCCTGGCACATCCTTCCTATACTCAAGCCATCATCGATACTGTACTTGCCATCAATGACAAGCATACACTGCCTACAAAAACATGCCAACAGTAATATGCAGGCTCCTTCCATCTGAACAATGTAATAAGAATAAGTGGTCGCGCATAGTGAAATTCTGTGCCTTTTCCGGGGCTTCTATGTAGTCCTGCAAAAATTGATTAACGAGGAATGTTTCCCAGTTCATCTGCACACCTTCCTTACATCTCTCTGCCACGTGGACCTCATCCTTTCAAAATTTATGCAACAATTTGCAGGTGAAAACATGCGTCGTGAACTTGACCTCTTGGTCACTGATACTTTTCACATCTAGATCGCATTTCCCTCTAAATGTGTCATATTTTTCTTTTATGGTCTCAAAGAGAGCCCACTCACCCATTTTGATAAATAATAAGGCCATGTCTTCACCTTCCTTTCTCAACTCTATAATGCATGCAATTAATGTTGTATCAATTGAAACTAGAGGATCTAGCCAAAGTGTCCCCCCATGGACGCAACTGAACAATACTTTTACACAAGAATTGATTTCATTACTTCATCCGAAATGTGGAATTTTGAAAAACTTAAGTATCCCATTTTTCTCCAAACCCATCACCCATTCTTCTGCTTCCACCCTAGTTTTTTCTGTAGTGGGGTCGATCTTTGTGCATAAATATTGATCCCTGGCCAACTCGGGAAAATTGTACGTGTTTGTAATGGAACAATCCATAAATTTCAAGTTGGCCACCTTGCTGAGCATGTCTTGATCTTGCCTGACACACTTTGGGACTGGTGCTATGGGTAGCGGATATTTGGAATTTGGTGGGACTGTAATTGAGGGCATATCATTTTTCCTTGGAGGAAAATAATCTTTGTGAAAATTTTTGGGAGGTGTTGGGGCCAAAGGTCCGACCACCTCTTCTACCTCCACATTTACTGGTTGCTTGGACTACTTTCTTGTGACACTGGAGGGTGCTCCCACTCATGGTGGTGCCATTTTCGATAATGATGAAATTAAAAATGAACTCTTTGTATCTATGCAGGTCATTGTACCATGACTTGGAGAACTCTACTTTGTTCACTTTCACTTGCATGCAAAACATAACTTAGAATTTCCTTCTCTCTCAGTATTTTGTGTGCCAAGTATTCCTATCTTATCATGCCTTAACGACCTTGTCAAATCTGGTGTTGAAGTGGGTAACTGGTTAACTAAATTCTCCTTAATTTCCAAATCCGCCCCATGATCTTCCTCTCATACTATTGATTTGTCCGAGATTACTGGCGAATTTCTTGAGTTAATGTTTATACAACATTTTTATGACCTGTCACACCTATCGTATAGCTGTCTTTTCCGTGTCTGACTGTGGTTTAGTGGTATTTTTGTGCAAAACTACGCAATAATGCGTTTCTTTGCCGCAATAAGTCTTTTCTAAATCTCCTTGTTGAACTTGACGTAGTTTTCGCTTCGTGTAATATGATCAACCCATATGCATAAGTTTTTATACCTTATGATTCTACTTACTCTTTTAATTTCTCCTATCACTACCTTTTTATTTCTTTTCTTTATTTTTCTACTTTTTATTTGTGTTTTTCTTGTTTTTCTTGCTACTATGGTACACTTACTATAATACAAGGGTTTTTGCGTAGCCTAGATTATTGCGCCGATAGTCGACTATCTCTATAGAGTTTCAACTGACTTTTTATTACCGTTCCTTCCAAGACTTGTCCATCCAAGGTTTCCAACCACACAACACCTATCTCAGTTATTTGTCGTATCACATATGGACCTAACTACTGCATGCAGAAATTCCCTGGGTTCTGTAGATACTTGCTGTCATAAAGTAGTACCAAGTCTTTGACTTGTAATTTCTTAGTTCTAATATCTCGAGCATGTCAAGCCTTCTCTCTAGATTTCTGCACCTGTTGATGGAACCCTGCAAAAAACATGTCCTCCTCAAGATGGACTAACTATGTCAATCTCTCCTTTATTTCACCTGTTTCTGAGAGCTCAATGATGGCTGCAATGCACAAACTAGGTACAATGAAATCCATTGGCATCACCGCTTCCTGTCCATAGACCAACCGAAAAAGGTGACTTCCCTATCAGCTTTGTGCTGGTAGTTTTGTATTCCCACAGTACTGCGGGGATGCATAAGTCCCAATCATATCTTCCAACATTGTAGATCTTTGTCAAAGCATTCTCCAAAATCTTATTGAAGGCTTCCACTATGCCATTAGCTTGAAGTTGATATGATGTAGTCTTCTGATGATTAATATTAAATTCCTTAGTTAGTGCGGAAATTGTTGTGTTCAGAAAATGCATACCTTGATCACTAAGAAATATGCATAGACAACCAAACCTGGTGACTACATTATCGAATAGAAACCACACAATAGTCTCGGCAGTGAAATCAGGAATGGGTGCTCCTTCCGCCCACCTAGTTAGATACTTTGTTGCAGTAATGATGTATCGGGCTCCTAATCTCCTTTCCTGTGGGTTGATCGAACCTACAAAGTCAATGGCCCACTTATCGAATGCTTGCAACGTAACTTGTGGATTTAACGACATTTCCTTGCACCTAGATGGTTTACCCACTTGTTGGAAGACGTCGCAGAACTAACAATAGTCATTCACATCTTTGTGCAATGTGGTCCACCAAAGCCCTACACATAAAATCTTTAGTGCCATGGATTTTCTCGCGTAATGTCCTCCAACAATACCATTGTGCACTTCCTCTATTATAACCAATATTTCATGTTCCAATACACACCATCGCAAGATTCCATCTACCCCTAGCTTATACAAGTTACCAACAATCAACTGATAGTTTGTTGCTCTCACTACCAATTGTTTCTTCTGTGCAATTGTCAATGTCAGAGGGTGCTACACCGGTATTTATAAACTCCACAATGTCTGTGAAGTAATCATCCATCATTTTTACTGCTAATATCTATGCATATAGGAAACTATCATTTAAATTACCTGCATCCTCTCATATTAGTTTGTGCGAGAGATGATCAGGCCCTGCCTTCAACTTCTCGGGTTTTACTATGAACTCAAAGTCATATTCCTAAAATAGTAATAGCCATCCGAAGATTATTCCTCCTAAGAAAGCCTTATTGACTAAGTAATTTAATACAAAATGATATGTATACATCTTGAAATGATACCCACGTAAGTAATGTCTGAACTTCTAGAGTGCATAGACCATGGTCAATCCCTCCCGTTCTGTAGTGGTATAATTTTTTTCTAATAGAGATAGCTTCCTACTTGCAAACACAATTGGATGGTCGATGTCTCCTTCTTCAGGTTGTGAGAGTACTACACCCAGGGAAATGTATGATGCACCAACATGGACATGGAAATCCTTATGCTATTCTGGAAAGATTAAAATGGGCACAATGACTAGTCTCTGTTTTAACGTGTCCAACCCCTTATGGCAGTCCTCATTCCATTGGAATTTGGCTTCCTTCTTCAGTAACTTCTCCATGGGTGCTGTAATCTATGTGTATCCTTTGATAAACTTCATGTAATAGATTGTATGGCCCAAAGTTGCTCTTATCTATCGGACTGAGGTCAACGATGCCAATTCCAGAATAACTGTGATCTTGGCTTGGTCAACCAATAGGCCTTGCTTTCATACTACGTGTCCTAGTAAAATTCCAAATGGTGCCAAGAAGATACATTTCTTCAGGTTCAGTGAAATTTGACATTTCCTACATCGATCTAGCATAAGACAAAGTACTTCTGTATGATCCTGTAGTAAACTGAACATTGTCCAATCATCTAAATAAACTTCCAAAAATTTATGGTTGAACTCTTTAAATGCTCCCACTACCATTCTAGAAAATATTGCAGGGGAATTCTTCAATCCAAATGGCATCACCGTGTACTGATAAATACCCCATTCTATAGAAAATATGGTTTTGTGTCTATCCTCTTGTGTAATTTTTATCTGATGGTACCCAAAGAATCCATTGGTAAATGAATATGTTTTTTGACCTCTTGCATTATCCAGTACCTCATCCGTGAATGGTGTTGGGAATAGGTCATGTAAGTATGCGCCTGTTAGACATTATTTTCGTCATCCCTATGACCATTAATGATGTAAACCTATTTGTTTCCTTCAGAGGGGTCGGTGGCCTGAGTTCCTGAAGAGAGAAGGGAGAGGAACTTTTCCTGAGAAAAGAAGTTGCATTTTCCTGTGTAAAAACCTTATAAAAAAGGAAGTTCGCAGGCTGCCTATGTATTAGGGTGCGAGAATGCCTGATTCTCTCAGGATGCATCATAGCTAGGGTGTGAACAGTTCACAGGTTGCACTATAAGAAAGGTGCAAGAATGCTTACACGTGGGAAAAATGAGCATTTTCTCGAATCTTCTAGAAGGAGAAACTTCCATGGTGAGGTGGCATCCGAATGGTTTGGATCTTACTCACTTTCATGATTTAGTGGGATCATCGTAACCTCCTCTTCTTATCCTCTTCAACTTATAAAAGGAGAGGAGCTCTCATGGAGAAGGGGTTCTGGAGCTTAGCTTTGGTTGGCTTGGAATTATCAACTTGGTTGGAGTGGCTTTGAGATTTTCTTTGTCAAGATAGATTGTGAGTAGCTATCAGATCCATGGTCTCAGAATCCTTGGAGCAAGAAGTGTGTGGGGAACAAAGGATAGTTGGAAGGGACCTTACGACATCAAGGCCATGGTTGTAATCTCTCTTTCACATTTAATATGATACAATAATATGATTCTTTCCTATAAATCTTGTTGTGTTTTATTGTATGATTCCTTGATCAGATACATAGGTTTATATTGAGTTTATGCTATTGCTATCACTTTGGTTGGTTGCGTTCTTTTGCAGGTTCATCATTGTATGAGCATTGGGATGAAGCTAGGTTGGCGATGGCGAGAGGAAGCGACATTTAAACGGTATGTCACTCATCCCTCTTTAGTTAGTAAATTCAATATCTAAAACTTAAGGAAAGCGTCATGTTTTGGTGTGTTTTGTTCTAGATCTAGGTGGATCTAGGGAGATCAATTAGTGTCCACACCTACCGATTAGTCCGATAACAACGCCATTCAACTTCCTCAAAGATACGTAGATCCAAATTCCTCTCGTCTTATTATCCCGCACCACCATTGGGATAATCCATTTAGATTCTTCTACTGGTTCAATAATTCCTGTATCTAGAATCCTGTATATTTCATCCTTCACTTTCTCCTTGTATCCCAGATTCAATTTATAGGGTCTTTGTCGTATTGGATTGGCTCCAAGTTTCAGTGGAATCTTTATCTTGCCTAAATTTCCTTCTATCCCTTTCATCTCGGAGAATGTGGTGGGAAATAAGTCTTGATATTCCAGTAGTAAGTCTTCCACTTTATCAATTGTCTCATCGTTCCAATAGTCTCCTATCTACGCAAACTTGGGATTCTCCATTATCCCAATGTTGACTTTCTTTGTCTTTATAGGTTGTGTGTATGCAATGAATACCATCTCTGGGCCTTTTATTGCATGTGTTCCTTATGTTTTTGGTACCTACACATTATGAGGATCTTCATCCTCATATTCTTCCTTCGTAACTTTATATCATTCTAATAGCTTTTGGACCATTAATTTGGCTTTGTGCGCACTACCTAAGGGTTCTTCTTCCACCGATTATACCTTAGATAAGATCTTTGTTTGGATGGCCTATAGTGTTGCATGTATGGATGGGACTTCATGTTCACATGATAATGTTATTGTGAATCTCTAGACCAATCCTTTCCATTATGTTGTCTCTCGTCACATCTCCAGTTCCAAATACCAATTCCTCGAAATTATATCCAACGTGCGTATGAATCGGTATGGACACTCTGTCTTTTCTTCTGAGCACCATAAAGTTATACATCAGTGTATGTGACTCACTGGGTCACCCTCTCCTGTGTATTTTTTTGCACCTTTTTCTTCCTCGGGCCGAAAGTGTATCTGCATTAGTCTATTACACTGTGCCCAGTCCTTAATACCCTTTATGTGCACAACCCACCATCTAGATGGAGTTTCTTTTAGACTGACATCTAGTGCTAAAGGCCTCTGTTTTTCAGGTACCTGTAACTCAAGTGATTTTATAAACATATTAATCTCATTTGGTCCATTGTACCTGGGTGGGTCATATAGATATGTTCCAATCCAATGTAAGGATCAATTTATACACAGATATTCTAGTTGATACTTCATGCATCCTCTGCTGCTAATTCTCTAGACCAACTTTTGAATATGATGCGAACGAACTGAAACTTCTCCAACTGAGCACACCATTCATTGTTGGATCGACATAATCCTCCATTCGCACAGTCATATTATATAAATTGTCCATGTCATTCTCTCTTACTAACTCTATGTATCTCTTTCCTCTGATGGGTCCAAAGGTGCAATAACCTTTAGATCCCCAACCTCTAAGATCATCTCCCTTCTTTTCAAGTTAATAATTTCCTGGTTATCAACTGCCCATTCCAATCCCATTAAATATGGATATGGTCGAATATCCTCTACAATCTCAATAACTTCAAAATATGCCATGTTGCACACCCCATCTATGTTCACAGGTACTCTTGTTAGTCATTGATGGGTGTTCTATATGCACTAAAAACACACTAAAAACCCTCAATTAAATTGTCAACCTAGGATAAGTAAACTTAGAGTTGTAGTAATATATATGCCAAGGTAGAAAGGATGGAGGTAGTATAGTCTAACTAAGGAAAGGGCTATTTAAAAGATAACTTATTCAAGCAAAGACTACTAATGATCAAACCCTACAAAGAAACTCTAAACTATGTAACCTAAGTAACTTTTGAACAAAGGATCGATGGATAGTCCTAAGAAAGAAAATGAAAACCCTACTTAAAGAAAACTAACTTAATCATGACAATAATAAAAAACAAACTATCTACCTAATAAGCAATAACAACAACAAACTACTTTAATTAACCTACTCAAATTCAATAAGCAACTATCCTATAAAAGCAAGTAAATAAGCAAACAACTACCCTATCAAAGAAAAATAGACAAGCAAGCAACTACCCTATTAAAGCAAGCAAACAACTAACTAACCTATGATAACTTCTACAACAAGTAAACTAATTAAGATTATTCAATAGGCAACTAATTAAGCTAAGAAGCAAGTGAACTCTATTCTTAAATTAAACTTCACAACTACTTCTAATTTATAAAAAGGAAATCTTAATCTACTGAATTGAAATCATTATGACAATAAAAGTAATTAGCAACTACTCTTTAATCTATGATAAGCAAACTATTCTTTAATCTACTAAAGCAAGAAACTATTCTCTAATCCTAAAAAAGCAAGGAAACTTAAATATAGTGTTGATGGTTATGTCTCCGGTGTCTTATAATATCACGATGACACTTAATAATGAATGATAACTCAAAAGGAATAAACTYRACATTGATTTCGATAGAAAACTATGAATTAGAAAATCCAGTGAGAACTTAGCCATTATAGAAGCAACATCAACTATCCTTCATATCCATGTGATTATTCAATCATGCATTAATCATCAACAGTAAAAAACACTATTCTAGTAAATTCAATTGCATTCTATACTAATTAAGMAAATTCATACTAAGATTCATAACTAAAAACTAAATTCAATAATCAACTTTGAATTGAAATTGCAACCTAAATCTAGAAAAGGAAATTGCATGAAAATAAACTGAACTAATTATATTCTAACAATTCAAATTGCAAAAGAGGAAATATTCATAAAACATAAATTAAATACTATTTCAACGTATGAAAATAAGAAAACTAACTAACAATTAAATGAGCGAAACTAAACAACAATTAGATAATCAAACTAAAAACTATCCATCCACCGAAACTTKCCAAAGAAATCATGAACTAGAAACTATGTTCTAAMTCTGTTTTAGCATAAAGAAAATCTAATCTATCATCTAATTACACACAAGGTTAGTATCTAAGATTGCAACCTTATCTCCTATCAACTAACAGATCATTTCATATTAACAATAGCCTCCATAATAACCTGAAAAATGGAAGTAAACTAATTAAATTATAAACAACAATTTATATAGTAAATAAGCATAATGAAAAACTCATGTACAAGACATGAATAAAATGACAACTACACTACTCAATTCACAAGCAAACTAATTGAATATTCACCAAGACTACTGGTGGCTCCCCTAATAATTCATTGCTAATATTCAAAAACAAACCATGAGCTCAACAACACGAATTTACCATTAAAATAAAAACGCAGTCTTTACACTGTTTTAGCAAAATGTATGTGAAAATAGAAAAACATAGTTGAATTGTGTTTTTCTCTCTAACTCTATCTATGTGACCATTGAGGTGGTATTTATAAGTTTACAAGCTGAGAGGTCGACCACTAGAAGGGTTGACCTTTTCTAAAAACAACAAATCAAATTTAATATTCCCTAACTGTCGGTGGCTTCTAGAAATAAGGTGAGCCAATAATCGCCCAACATAACAACCCAAATTGAGTTGTCCGAAGTTCAGTAGTTGGAGGCCACGAGCACAAGAAAAACCCATGTCTTTGATTCACCCATCATTGTCCGCCAATATGCTAACTGCCAAATCACCCATGGCTTTTGTGCAAGACAGAGTGCCAGACGAAGTGCCGGATGGAGTACCTGACTGAGTGCTGGACAGAGTGCCGTATGCAAAAACAAGCTGCGATTTTTCCCTGTGACACACAAAACATGAATTAGTTTCCAAGAATCATAAAAACATGCTGAATTATACTCAAAATCATCACAAAACATGAATCATGCATACCTGGTATGAATCATAGTGATTTGACACAAAAGCTCTTCAAATATTCTTCCAAAACTCTTCAAAACAGGAAAATGTATATACATATTCGACCAAAAAGGATATAATTAATGGCATTAAATCAATCATATCACGGGCCCAACATTACCCCCACACCTAATATTTTGTAGGTCCCACTGCAAACAAAAATAAATTGCCCCTCATGACTAATCTTGATGAGGAGAATCAACTTTAGAAGCTTCTCCTTCTTGCCATGAAGATTTGGTCTTGTGCCTCTTGTGTTTCTTTAATTGTGCCCTCTAGTTGCGGTGGGCTTTGGTCATCTCATCAACCAACCTTTAAAGGGAATTCACCTTTGCTTGGAGGAATGCATTATCATGGTGAAGATGTGTGTCCATAGTCTTCCTATCTTCCAACTGTTGCAACAACTGGAAATTATATTTTTGTATCTTCTTAGTGGTTGGAGAAGGATCAATTATCTCAGAGGAAGGCTTAGATCCTTTGAAATATGTAGAGTGTCTGTCATTCTTAGGATATGGGGTAGGCATCTGTGAGATAGGAGTAATAGGGAGTTGATGAGGAGAAGTTGGTTCATATTTTTTCTTCCTATGAGGCTCCAACTCATCTGCAGACACTTCCCTAAGTATTTTGTGAGGACTCTTGAGATCGGAGGAAACTTGGATAGGGTCCGAAGTAGTCAGGGTTTTGCATAAGGTTTCCCTCTTGTGCTCTGGGTACTCTTTCGAAAGGGTCCTCTATTAAATTGATTAGCTCCTCTCCTATTTGTGGGAACTGTAGGAAAGTCTTGTTGAATTACTTCTTGGATATTTTTGGGTGTAGGATCAAGATATATTGAAGGCATTGAGGGGTTAACAATAGGCTTCTTGGTCTTTTTGCCCGATGAGGCTGCAAGGGTTTCAACAAACTTCTTGGATTTTTGTTCCGGTAAAGAAATGGATTTTGCAGGAGGGTTTGGAGTCCTTGGAGAGTGGGGTTTGGATGGAGAAATAGTCCTTAGATCCAATGTCATTTTGCTAGTCTTGATTGTCAAGTCAGGGTTTGCAAATTGATAAATGAATGCATCCCAATTTTGCCCCTCTTTTTCTAATTCGGCTAAAACAAGGAGTTTGATAAGTCCATGGTGAAAGAGGTTGTTGTGGGGGTTGGTTACATTCTTCCTCACTTGATAGGACATCTTATCCAAGCTCTTTAAAAAGTAGAAGGGAAAATTCAATGGTTTATTGAATTGAAAGTGGGCTAACAATCTAAAGTGCCAGGCTTTAAAGGTGGAATATCTACCTTCACATGTACTCAACCCGGTGATGAATATGAGAGGGTTGATCAACTCCTATTTTATCCACTCCTTGGAGTATCCTTTAGCTCCATAGATGTTCTGTAATTCTGGTTTAAAAACCCTGTTATAGCTTGAGCACAACAACTGGTGGGTTTTAAATCATCTATCTCCCACTCTTGGAAGCTTTGTGGCTGTAGCTATGGATTCCTATGTGAACCCAAAGGTGAAATCCCCCACGTGCGTTGTCTTCCCATCAAAACCGAGGGAAAATTGCATTGAGATGCCATCGTTGTGGCCCTGCAAGTGGGGTAAAAATGGCCCCTAGCCTACGCACAAAAACACCTCCCTGCACTGTGAAAACTCAGGGATGGCGAAGAGGTCTACGTAGGAAGACAGTTCATGCCATTTGGGTATCATGATGGTGTGAAGAAATGAACAAAGGTGAAAGTCACCAAGATACGGTGCGATTGGGCCAGGGAATGGCATAATTTGAACAGAGGCCAAGCGCAATTTGAACAGAGGAAAAAATAAACAGAGGCTGAGCGCATTTTAAAATAGGGGCAAATGCAAATGACAGAGGTTAATTGGAATAATAGGATAACCCAATCCTGTTTTTGAATGCGCCTAGGGTGGAATTGGTTGCACACATGCACGCACGAGTTTCCATGTGTGAGCAAATTCGAATTTGAAGGCTATTTTTTGGGGGCAATCTTAATGATACGAAGTTAGATCAATGTCCAAGTCTTTTGACTTGGAAATTTGATCATGAAAATGTCTAAGGTTTGAATCTTCAATAATGATTGCCATAAACTAATTCAATTAAATGTCATTGGTTCCTGGTTACCTGAAATTGTGGACAATTACTGGTGTATATTGTCATATGGTACTTCATTTGACACCTCATATGACACTTCATATGACACCTCATACAACACTTCATATGAAACTCGATATGGTACCTCTATGCTAAATGCATTTTTAGCTCCTGTAATGGATAGCCTGCAATCTTGGAATGGTTTTGACATTCATAACGATTAAGAGCAGAGGCAGAGTGTTCCATTGTTATTTATTTTTCCACCATGCTTACTCAATCCACTCGCATAATACATGTAATTTCAATCCTACAATGAACAACCTGTAACAAAAATAAACCAATAAAGTGGTTTGTTAAGGATATGTACAACAATTTATAGCACACAGAAGATTAGCATTTAAAAAATAAAATGACTGCTAATGTAATAACCCGTGTCATGAAAAAAATACATGAAATTTTACAAAGAATTACTTATCTAGGCAGTGATCATTTGTCAACTCATGAACCCCTCCCCCACACCTAAGTATTGTGACACCTCACAATAAAATATATAGGAAACCAATCAGTTCTCCCAATACCCGAAGATTTACAATTTGTTAAGTGTAGGGTTAAATTTCACAAATTGGTCTGACGAGACGGTTAGAATATGGCCCCACCTATAGGATAGAACATCCTACATATAGATAAGAAGAGGTAGGCAAGAGAGTTTCAAGATAGTGTCAAAGTTAGTTCCCAATGGAAAGTTTATGGAGTTCATTTAACATTAACTTAACCATACATACTTCATGTCATATTTGTCTACAAGTAATGCCATACATCAGGACAAGTTTAAATTTATTATTTATTTTTTGTCAGATTACCATCCTCGCTAGGTAGAATGCCCCGCTGCCAGCAAGCCTGTTCAGTACTTTGGCGGGTTTACCTATTCATACCACAGGCCGGTACCCGCTGCCAGCATAATTGTTTAGTATCCCGGGGGGTTATCCTTTTACACCCTCAGAGACTGGCCCTCCATCTTTTAAGATTTTAGTATAAGATTGCTTTATGCAAGAAGATGGGGGGACAACCCCGAAAACTTTTTTTTTTTTCAATTGGGATGGTATTTATGTTAGAGGATGAATTTCTGTTACATTCCTTAGTGATTTTCTTGATGTAAGGGGTACTTAAGCGGATGTGGCCTATCTAAATATCTGATATAATCAAGCTATTTAGTGTGTAGTGGATAGTAACATTGAGAAGGAACATAAAGGTATCTCTAGGCTCAACTCATTTTCTTATTTTGTAAGTTATTGTGATGTTTCCATGACTAACTTCTAATCAGACCTCCTTGTTACTTTTTAATAAATATACTTTACTCACTTACTTAGGTTTCTTGGGAAAATTGTACGAGAGACCTCTAATCTGGATGGTTATGGTATCGCTTCCTTATATAGTGGTGGAGATTTTCAAGAGCAACAACTTTTTAAAATGCCTTAAGAAAGAGAGAAGATGAATTTTGTTTTCAAAAATATGGTTAATTACAGAAAGTCAATATTCATTGGATTCTTAGTAGACAACAATTTTTAAGTGTAACAATGTTTTGAAGAAAAAATCCTTCTTTTATTTTTCCTTGAACTATCTACTCCTGATGAAATAAATACCTACATAAATCTCTAGAATTGCTTATTAACAAAATTCAAAAACTATTTACATATGTACAGTAGAAAATTTAGAAAACATTCAAGAACAAAGGGGGACTTCCCCATCTACTAAGGCCAATGCCTTGTTAGTTGACATGACCTGTAGAAAGTGTTATTTGGAAATGGGCTTATGATAAAATTTGATTCGGTGTCCATTTACTACAAAGGAGACTTGTCCATCATCAATTGTTTTGATTTTCACAACTCCATTGTCATATACAGTGGCTACCTTGTAGGGACCCAACCCCCTGGTGGTGAGTTTGCCTTTGAAGGTTTTAAATCAGGAATAAAACAATAAATCCTAATCACCAGGTTGGAAGTGTTTCTTCTTAATAAAATTTTCATGCCACTTGCTCCTTTGGTTTTGGACTAACATTGTTTGTTGGATGGCATCTTTCTCGATCTCATCCAACTTAGTAAATTGTAGGGCTCATTGTTTCTGAGCCTCATCTAAGTTTAATCCCAATTCTGCGGCAATACAGAAGGTCCTTACTTAGAATTCTATTGGTAGAAGTACTTGTTTCCCGTACACTAGCTCATAAGGGGTATGCCCAGTGGTGTTTCTCCAGGTGGTCTGGTACACCCACAAAGCCTATGGAAGCCTATCAAGCCAATCCCGGTGATGTAATTGAACAATCTTGGTTAAGATAGCTTCCATAACTTTGTATGTATATTCTACATGACCATTAGCTTGTGGGTGGTATGGAGAAGATTTACAGTGTTTCATCCCATATTTCTCTGTTAGCTCTCTCATTAGCTTGGAAGTGAATTGAATGCCTTGGTCTGTAACAATTTCATGAGGGACACCAAAACGGGTAAAGATGTCTTCATAAATGAATTCGACAACATAATTTTTTGTATACCTAAATAGGGATTTTTCCTCTACCCACTTGGTGACATAGTTTGTACAAACCAAAATATAGTTCTTCTTAAGGGACATGGTAAACATTGGTCCTACAAAGTCAAGGGCCCATTTTTTGAAAGGTTCTATCATAACTTGGGCATGCAAGGGCATTTCGTTAGCTGACGTAGGTCTTCCTATCCTTTGGCAACTATCACAACTCCTCACATACTTGGCAGCATCTTTGAAAATGCTAGGCCAATAGTAACATGAATGTAACACCTTATATGCTGTATGTTTTTCAGAAAAATGGCTACCACATGGTCCATCATGACAACTTCATAGTATTTCTGGTACCTCATCCTCTCAGACACATCTACGGATAATAAAATCAGGACTTGTGTGAAAAATTTCATGACCAAACCAAGAGTAATTAGCACTTTGCGTAATAATTTTACGCTTTTCATGAGGTGAAAAATGAGACGGTAAATTTCTAGTAGCCAGATATTTTTCCATTTCCGCAAACCATGGGGTATTTATGGAGAGGGAAACAAGGTTCTCATCTGGGAAACTATCATCTATAGGAATATAGACTATCATGATCTTTTTTTACCTTGAAGTGCTTACCTATTAGGTAAGGATGCCATTTATTCAATGCATGTAGTATTTCCATCATTTTGTTCTCATAAATGGGTTTGTGTAAGTCCTTTCCCTTGAGTGGTTGAATTTCAAAATCTAGGGGCCTTCCTTCTTGTATTAGGACAACACCAATTCCATTTCTCGAGGCATCACATTCCACAATAAAGGTTTTTGTGAATTCTGGAGTGGTCAATACATGAGCTTTTCATATCACCTCTTTAAGTTGTTCAAAAGCTTTAGTTGCCTATGGATTCCATGAAAATGCATCCTTCTTAGTTAGTGTCATTAAAGGTGTTTCTATTCTTCCATAGTGTCGAAAAAACTTGTGGTAGTAACCTATCAAACCCAAAAATCCTATAAGATTCTTCAATGTTTTGGGAATCGACCAGTCCATCATGGCCTTAAT